>VMDR010017276.1:0-20276 GCA_007922815.1 Macrotus californicus | reverse complement strand
GCCACGCGAGTCCTCTCCGCCCCTCCTACCGGTCTGGATGTATGTTTCTTAGTTTCTTGGTTGTCGGACTTCCATACGGTTCGATTTTCTGTCAGTTCTGGTTGTTTTTTCTTTTAAAATTTGTTGTTGTCCGTCTTTTGGTTGTCCGAGGAGGCACAGGGTGTCTACCTATGCCTCCATCTTGGCCGGAAGTCTGATTCCCTGGTTTTATATTGCGCTACAGCTATGTATGGTGTCGCCACTGGAGAAAGCGGGGTGAAGAGTTGTCATGACTCTATGTACTACTTTTGCAGCTTCCCATGAGCATTATTACTCTAAAATAAAAATATTTTAAAAGATAAATATAAATACAGTGGCAAACAACCATATGGATCCATTCGTGATAATATTTAAGTGAAGAATGTAAGTCGTAAATGATCATGATACTGTTTTTATAAAATTGAACAAATAAAAATAATTGATTGACACGATGCAATAAAACTAAACAATGAAAAAAGCAAAGAAAACACAAGTACAGGACTGATCGTGACGACTAGAGAGAAGGTTGGGGGATGGGTTGTAAGCAGTGCCCTTTTACAAAACATCTGTTCCCATAAATAGGCTGATACCTGCCGGGTTCTGATCTTTCTCCTTGTCATTCAAAACCAAGTGCCAGTTCAGGGAGAGCAGGTGTCCCGTCCCTCTCGCCTTTACCGCTGTGGCCACATCTGCTGTGGAGGAGACTTCTATGACAAGTCTGCGACTGACAAAATTCCTTCTCTCTGACTGAAAACAGGACAGACCAATGTCAAGGTTTCTTTATGGTTTTGACCTTCTGAATTAACATTTTTATAATAAACATTTATTTTTATAATAAAAATGCAACACAGAGCAGTTTTTAAGTGAAAATTAATCCCATCATTCTACATAAGTAAATGTTTCCAACCTTTTTTTTTAATCCTCACACAAGGACATTTTTCACTGCTTTTAGAGAGACAGGAAAGGAGATGAGAGAAACATCGATGTGACAGAGAGACATTGATCAGTGGCCTCCCGTAGGCACCCTGACCTGGGGTCTAACCGCAACCTAGGCTGGTTGGACAACTGTCCAACCAGCTGAGCCACACCAGCCGGGGCGTGTTCACCCTTTTTTATGAGACCGTCTAGTCTGACCACATATGAAATGCTTAAAGACAATTTCCTTACATGACAGAAAGGCAACTGTGTCTGCACGCAGGCCAGGATCCTGACGGATTCCTCTTGGGCCTCAAGTTGCCTTAACCAGGTTTGCTCCTGGCGCTCCCGAGCCCAGCACCCTCACGGGCCTGCCTGCAGCCTCTCTGCACTGACCTCCGACCAGCAGGGGATGCCTGGCTGAAGTCCAGGTGACAGTCTTGACAAAGACAGAAGACTGGAAGGTTTGAAGACACAGGAAGAACAATATTCTTCACTTTCCTTTCCAACCTAGACCATCTCAGGCTTCGCTCATTAAACCCCCCTTCATTCCCCTCACCTCACTCACTGCACACAACAGCCACAAATCCCACAGCAACGTGAGCACACGCTCCTCAACCAGCGAGAAGTGAGATGGGACAGACCACTGTCACTGTTTCACCTTAAAACATCAGAGTCAGGGGGCATTTCCTTAGAAGGTGGGAGCCCCCTGCCCATTGTTAAAATGAACGCTAGTCTTCCTTACTCACCGGTCTCTCCTGAGACCCAGCTAACGAGGTGGTGTTTGTTGCCTGTGTGCACGTGTGTATATATATGCATGTGTGCAGTATATATGTGTGTATGCATGCCTGTGTCCATGGTTATATACATTGCACATGTGTGGACACTGTGGTGTGCACACATGAGCGTGTGCGCTTGTGTGTGTAATCTGCCCTACCAGCAGCAGGATGAGAGCCAACCTTCCTGAGATGGTTCTGTCTCCACATGGGCTTAAGCTCTCTCCCCAACTGCACTTTGTTCTCTCCTCCTGTAGGTTTTTACATGTTTCTCTCAAGTATTAATTTTATCAAACAGCACACTGTCAAGATTTATGGCTCTTATCATGGCTCCAGCCCAGTGCATCTTGTATTGATTATTTCCTAAAATACCTCCAGGCTGGAGTATGAACAATTGTATATAGCTCCGGCTCCAGCTCCGGCTCCCACTGGAGTTAGTTACCAGCAAATAATAAAAAACAACTGTAAAGATATTAATATCTGCAGGCTTTTTCAAAGGGCCCATGTGTCTTCTGTCCCCCAGATGCTAACAACAATCCTCTACAAGAGTCTAAGCAGGACAGGAAGCAATGACCCCATGCAACAGATGGAAATGTCTAGGCTCAGGGAGGTCAAAAGTCATGTCCAACCAGAGTCACCCAGTAAGTGGCACAACAAGGGCCAGAAACCAGATCCTCAGATTCCTCACGGAGGTCTGGCCCCTACCCCTTGCTGTCCCTCATGGTTAAGCTGGAGAAAACCTGGGACTCTGGGGGCCCAACCTATCACTGGTCAACTCCCACATTGTACTCCAGTGAACGCCTGACATCAACGTGTCTTTGTGACCAGGTGATCTTCCTGAGCATCACCCCACCCACATGGTGACAAGCCCTCCCTCACCTTACACCACCACTCAGCTATAGCCAAACCTAAACCACGAGGAGTAAACAAACCCCCAAAGTTTCCAACTGTTCATAGTTTTCTTCCTATTTCATCCTCTCCATTTATACTGTTGATAGAGGATTATGACCTTGTCATTAGTGGTATCCATCTGGGGTTGTGGTACCCACCAGTTTGAAATAAATTGCAATCACATTTGCTGAAGAATCAACCCCAAATTTAGCTATCTTGGGGCATACAAGTTGCTTCTGACACGGACTTTCCTTCCCCGTCTCTGCACGAGACAGCAATCTTCGCTCTCCGACCTGATGGGCGATGCCAACAGGAGTTTGCCACGAGTCCTCTGTTGTTGATTTAAGGGCTCGCTCAGCGTGGTCCGTTTCCAGAAGTCGAGCCACAGCTCCAGAACTGAGACTGCGCTTGACGTGATGGACTGCCCTACTGGCACACGTGGTTAACGTCTTCCCCACATACAAATTCTCCCCTTTCTTCAGTCATTTCCAATCCGTTAATTGTTCTTAATGAATGTCCAACATTCATTCAACTGGCAACATCATGAATTGTCTATACTGATGAGGACTGATCAATAAATGACGAGTTCGGCCTACACTTTCACAGTATTTCTACCACGTCAATAGCTGCCTTCACTTAGACTTGACATATTTGAACCAAGCTCAATGCCCACATCAAAGTGTTAGTTTGTAATATGTTTAAATGATAATGGCCCCATAAGTGTATGGGGAATATACTCAGGCTTGGATTTGATCCTAAATTATACCTCACGCTATTTACATTTCTGCTTAAATTCAGTCTCGAACAGAAGGAAGGTAGTTTCCCCCAAAACAGCCCCCATTTCTTTGCAGAGCACTTGATGTACCAGACCTTTATGACATATTCTGTCACAAATCAAATTCTACCAAAATGTATATTTTGAGTTTTATAAGCCTAGAGAGTCTCTAAAAGGCAGATATACTTTTCTTCCACTGAAGTCAACTTGATTCAGTACACAGGGCCTATAATTTGAGCTGTCTTTCCTCTGATGTTAAAAGACCCTCACTGCCTCCTTGCAACCCATCAGCAGCCCCAGTGAGGTGCCAGCCAGAGAAATTGGGCAGAGATTCCTGAACTTAGCTTTCTCATGTCAGTCCCCAAACAGACATTTGCTGCTTCTGTCTTCTGGTTTCAATTTTCTATTTTAGTTATGTGTCTTCTCAGTCTTATTAAATACAAATCCTGTGTTATAATTAGCCTCAAACTATTTTAGAAAGAGAAGGGGGTCAGAATAAAATGTACAAATAGAATAAATAAATGAGCTTCGTGGACTCACGCATCCTGGTTTAAGCAGACTCTTGCCTCTGGCCTGACCAGTTCTGAACCTCCTCCCAAAACAAATCCCAAGGCTGGCCCCTTCTTGCATCTCCCACCACCATCTCATGCCTGGACTATTATACCAGTCTCCCTGCTGGCTTCCCTGCTTCCCTCTGCCTCAACACCAATTACAGTATTTTTATTATTATTATTATTTTTAAGGTCAAATGTTTATCAGTGAAATGCACAGAGCTGAAGTGCACGTGGTCTGGTCAATTAACTGCCTGTGTAAGCATAAAGTCAGTTAGGGTTTCAGAATGTTCCCATCACCTCCAGAAAGTATCCTCATGTCCCTTTTCAGAGAGTCCACAGGGAGCCACAGGCTGGCTCGTCTTTTTAGGACATCGTTAGCTTTGCCAGTTCCTGAACTTACATAAAGGGAATTGTACAGGACGTACTCTTTTCCGTCTGCATTCTTTCATGCAAATAAGTCACCCATGCTGCTTTGTTAATTAGCGGTTCCTTCTTTTTTATGACTGAGTCATTTGCCATAGAGGTACATTCCACAGTTTGTCCAACCTCTTACTGATGAACATTTGGGTTGTTTCCAGTTTGGACTTATTATGAATAAAGCTGATGTAAACATTCATGGACCAGTCTTTTGTGGACATATGTTTCCATTTCTCTTCTGTAAATCCCCAGGAATGCAATTTCTGGGTTAAGGGGTAGGTTTCTGCCTAACAGTTTTTCAGAATGGTTGTACCATTTACTCTCCTGTCAACACTCTGTGAGAGTCCTAGCTTCTCCCCGGCCCATCAGCGTTGTCGGTCTTTTCTATTTTTGGCTATGGTGGAGGGAGTGTGACGTCGCCTCATTACGGTTTGTATATGCGTTTCTCTGAAGACTCAAGATGTTGACCACGTTTATGTTTGTTGGCCATTTCTATACTTTTATGAAGTATCTGTTCAAGTCTCTTGCCCATTTTTAAAAATGATATCGCCTTTTTATCATTGAGCTCCAGGAATCCTTTACATATTCTGGGTACAAATCCCTTGTATATAGACATGAATTTTTGTGACATATACTGCATTGCAGGTGTTTTTCCTAGTTTGGGGATTGCCTTTTTTTTCTCTTAATAATGTCTTTTGACGAACAACAGTTTTCAATTTTGATAAAGACCAATTTATCAGTTTGTTCATTCACATGTTTAGTTCTTTGGGGGTCCTCTCGAAGAAACCTCTGCCCATCTTAAAATCAGAAAGACATTCTCCCTTGCTTTCCTACAAAGCTTGTAATTCTAGAATTTATGTGAAGGTACAACAAACATCTCAACTTATTTCTGTGTGTAGTGTGAGGTAGGGACCAAGGTTAACTTTTTCCATGTTTGTCTAGCTGTTCAGACACCATTTACTGAAAAGACTTTTCTTTTCCCATCAACTGCCTTGGCAACATTGCCCCAAATCCACTGAGGGTGTGTGGGTTCATCTCAGGACTCTCCAGCTGTCCCATCCATTTATTTGTCTGTCCTGTGCCAATACCACAGAATCTTGATTGCCTTGTGATAAGTCTTGAAATCAAGGATGGAGAGTCCTCCAAATGTGTCCTTTTCCATAATTTCTTTGACAATTCTAGGGTATGTTTTTTGTATTTCCATGGGCTTTTTAAGTGAACTGGTAGATTTTGATGAAGGCACTATAATATTTTTAAAATAAGCATCATGCTGTACTTCCCTTCTTCCCCTCCCCCACTCTCGCCTTTACCTACCACTGTGAAAACTCCGAAATGGCCCTGACGGATTTGGTTCAGGCAGGCATCATCCTGCCAACCAAAGGGTCACCAGTTCAATTTTGGGTCAGGGCACATGCCTGAGTTGCAGGTTTTGGTCCCCAGTCAGGGAACAGAAGGCAACCAACCTATGCTTCTCCCAAAGTGTGGTGCCTGAGCAGAGTGCTGGGAGGACTCTGCCATAAAGGCCATATGTCGCCGTATGCTTCTACTCTCCCAGGGCCCTGAGGACTCCAGGAAAGCCCAATGCAGAGTGATGCAAGGTGACAGTCCCATGGCCCTGTCTAATGACATTTTTCTCTTTCACAACAACGGTATTATAGTATTCTGACAGTTCAGGATTTTCTAGTTCTTGCCTTAAATTTCCTACCTCTTCCTACCAAATTCCTAGCTGCTTTGGAGAGTTTTCTGACTATTACTGTAACCACTAACATCAATACTGACAGCATGTGATGCTGTACATATCATACTGACGTCACCACGTGACACAAGCTTCCTTTTCTGTCCATGGGAAGTGCATTCTTTTACATTCATTTTAATGATCAATAGTGGTTGATTTTATACACTGCCACTTTGCTGAATTTATTCACTCTAGTGGTATTTGGTGGAATCATTAGGGTTTTCTACATATAAGATCATGTCATCTGTAAACAGAGATAGTTTTTCTTCATCTTTTCCAATTCACCATCTTGATTTTTATCCACAGCACTTACAATCGTCTGATACACAATAAACTTCGTTTGTTAGTTTGTTGTCGGCCTCCTCTTAGACTAAAAGGCCAACTCCATGAAGACAAGTACTTTTTTTGCCTGCTTTATTCCCTGCTTCCTGAACAATGCTTAGTTTGTAGTTCGTGATCAATAAATGATTGTAAAATGAATGAATCCCTTTATCTGGCACACAGAAGGAAGTTAGCAAAGAATAGCAAAGAATTATTTTTAACATACCATTTCACTGAAAGAATAATAATTAAGACTTAAAATAAGAATATTTCATTATGTAGAATGGTGTCCAGTGCAGAACTCCAGCTGCCTGGAGTCCCTCGCTGGGTCCCAACTCACTCCCTGGCACTCCCCTTCAAGTAACCCCTGCATCCAGCACAGGTGACGACTCGGTTCAGGTGCCAGTCTACACAGAGGAACTTCTGTAAACAGGCTGCTGTGTCCTAATATCTTTGCTGAAACCCTCCACGGCCTCCCTTGGGGTCAAGGCTGGCCTGGCCAGAGTACGGGCCAAGTGGCCAGTATCCAAGTCTGTGGTGCTGGAGCTGGAACAGGGACTCCTGCCAAAGGCGACACAAGACTGAGAGCCGAAGCAGCCCATGACAGCCGCTAAGAAAGGCCTGCGTTCCAGCACAAACAGAAGCCAGAGGGCCAAGGGCAGAGCCAAGACCACAGTGTCAGGGCCAAGACCTCAGAGCAGGTGAGGAGCCAGTGCTGGGGTGGTGGGAGGTGCTCATCACGGTCTGCAGGACCAGTCCGGCTGGTGTCTGTGGGCAGCAGGGCCACTGGCGGGGAAGATGTCCTCAGCCTCTAGGCACACGCCCTGCTCAGCTCCCTTTCTTCCACCGCACAACCCCCGCCACCCCCGACCTGTGCTTCAGTGTCGCTGCCTCCTGGTAAAGGCTGCTCCTCCCTGGGGTAAGTGAGGAAAGCCGCCATCTTCTCCTCTCCCAGCTGCCCCCTTAGATTCCGACCTTAGAACCTCAGTCCATTTTAGACCTGAGCACCCACCTCGCATTTCCCTAAATACAGAAACAGAAACCACCCCAAACTGAGACTATTTAAAATTCTGACAGAAAAAATAGATAATTATAGTATAATAAACATAAATTAAAGCCACCAATCTTCTGCCAATTCCCTTCCAAGTTGAACTGAGAGTGGGCTTCCCAAGGAAACAGTGGATCATTTAGGTGAGCAGTTCTCAAAGCCTATGGTCTCTGGACCCCTTTACACTTTAAGATTATCAAGGACTCCAGAAACATTTGTTTATGGGGGTTATATCTATCAACTTACTATTCCAGCGATTAAAACTGAAAATCTTTAAAATATTTATTCATTAAAAAGTAATAAACCTGTTACATGTTTGTTTGTTGGTTTATTTTATCCTCACCCAAGGACATTTTTTCCCTTTGCTTTTAGAGAGTGGAAGAGAGAGAGAAGCATCAATGTGACAGAGAAACATCGATCAGCTGCCCCCCAAATGCACTGGTACCGAGGATTGTGTGGCTCAAACCCAGGATCCACCCCACAACCTAGGCTTGTGTCCTGAGCAGGAACCAAACTCACGATCCTTCGGTTATGGGGCAATGCTTTTACCAACTGAACCACACCAGCCAGGGCTAAACCCCATCACATGTTAATGTGAATGACATAATTCTTATATAAAATAACCATAATTTTCAGCACCCCCCCCAAAAAAAAATCGGTGAAAATAGTGGCAGTATTTACATTTTTGCAATAGTGGCAGTATTTACATTTTTGCAAAAATTATTTTAGCATCTGGCATCATAGACAGCTGGACCTTCTATCTGCTTCTGTACTCAGTCTGTTTTGGTTGACATTTGCGATGAAAATCTTGTGTGTGTAAAAAGGTAGGTGAGTACCTACTTTTCAGGAATAGTAGCCAGGGGTCCTCGGATCATACTCTGAGAACCACTGGCTCAGACAATAATGACATCACCATGCCCACCACGCGTGGAGGTGAGGAAAAGCAGGGCTCAGGATGGGAGAGAGGTGGCTGGGGAGGAGTCACTGAGCAGATGCTTCATTACCCAGACATCTGTGCCCACTCCTCACTACACTTGTGCAGCCTGACCCCACATGGCTCCCTTCTGAGGAAAGGAAATGTTGGGGTGGAGGGTTCCTGTGAGTCAGGCCTGAACCATGACTGGCAGGGGAAGAGCACAGGGTCCCCAGAAAAACCAGTGCAGGAGAACTCAAGGGACAAGCACACTGCATCTCCCACCTGGGAGAGTTCAATGCTGACCTGATTGGCCTGAGCAAAAGCCCGCACAGGAGGAGTATGGAAAGCTTCCCAGACCCCCAGCCAATGCTATTGGGCAGCCAAGGGAAAGAAGGACCAGATTTAAGGGGCTCAGAAAACAGACCACCTGGGTTATATCGCAACTCGCTAACTGTATAACCTCAGGCCAATTACTCAGCTTCAGTTTACTAATCTGTAAAATAGGAGTACCATTAGGGAAATTGTGATTACATGAGTTCATTCATTTAAAGTTCTTAGCACTATGACTGGCATAAGTACATATTCATTAAGTTTGAGCTGTTATTATTGGTTACGGTGATTTTGGTGCAGGTCATCAGCCTCTGTCAGCTTCCAGGGACAAGTGTCTGTGAGGAAGCAGCCATACGCAGAGAACAAGTCACCTGAGGAAGGGAGTGGGAGCCATTCCCAGCAATGGCACAAAGTAAATGTCCCACCAGGGTCCTGTCTCACCTGGAAATTCAAGGAGTCAGTGACACCCCTCCCCAGGATCCACTCCTGGAATCCTCAGGCAGAGAAGGGGACAGGTGGCTGAGAGGCACAAAAGTGATGTCACTGGAAGCGGGTCAGGAAAGGCCGAGGAAGTGCAATGACGGTGTTCACACAGGCATGTCTGTGTGCATGCACACTCTAGTCAAACTTAGACACTGTTTTTTCCTTTTGAAATTATTGGAACATCTCGAATCGATTGCAGATGGTAAAGGGGAAACACAGTGAAAATACTTTAATGGCTTATTCTTGGCCTGGGGACTGTCCATAGAAATCTGGAACAAGTGAGGCTCACTCCTCATTTGTCCTAAGAACATCATCATTACACATGACACACTGCGTTCTGCCGCAGGGCTCATCGGCTCAGCCACGAAAGTAACAGGAACACAGAACGGGGGCCAGGGAAGGGTCTGGAACACACTCTGAACAGGCAGTACAGCCATGACTCCATATTTTTATTAAGAGGCAGGATGAGTCATGTAACACTTCTTCTAGAATTACTGGACATAGGCAGCTCCTCCAGCTGTTTACAGGGTGGAACTCGAGAGCCTTCAGACACAGATGCGCTGCTGAGTCTCGTGACCTCCACCTGAAGAGACAAGCCCACAGCACCAATGACTGACTAGCGGAATTTCCTTTGGGTTCATTGGCTTTTGCAAATCCCACAGAGAGAAGTGCCAAATGGGCTGAAATAACTAACAGACATGAATACTGGAGGGATCATCTAGGGCCTCCTGGAGGAATTATAGCTGATCACCCAGGGCAAGCTTGTCCAGGCTGCCTGAGGCCACAAAGGGCACAGTGAAAACAGGCAGATAATTGGATCCAGGACTCCACACGCTTCATCAGGGGCAAGACTGCACCGACTAATCCTTCAGACTCCGTGGGCTGAGCAGCAGTTAGTCAACATCATTAAAGGATCAACCCTCACGTCCGGGTCCCAAGTACTGACACTAAGTAAAGCCATAGACATGTTGGGCTGATTAAGGGAGCAGGAGACGGGCTGCATGTCAGGATTTCGTGTTCCAGCCAGCCCCACGCTGATGTGTTTGGAAGCCAGACTCTGATAAAGTGGCTGAAAGCAAAGACAGTTTGGGAGTTCCATAGAGGGGCAATTTACTAGCTTGGAATGCAATGATTTTTCAGGCTTTGCAAGCATGCACCCCTCTATTATGTGGGTGCTTTCCTTCCAAACGTTCTACAAGTATAGACAATGCCGTGTCCTCATCACCTTGGAGGTAGTCACAGGACATCAACAGGAGGTCCTCGCCACCTGCTCCTTGCATTCTCAGGACAGCCAACAAAGGGGGTGACAGGGTGGCAATTTGCTCAAAAAAGGACCTCAGACCCTACACCAGCTCTAACCCTCACTCCACAGAGAAGCAAGCCTGCAGTGGGAAGACCCCACTTCTCAACCCTCAGATTCTTCTCCCACAGGCCCCACTAGGCAAGAAGGAGCCAGGCTCACAACCTACTCTACTCTGCTGAAGTTTATCTCCTCCTCAGGTGTCTCACCAGGAAGTGTGGGGTTTTTTAATATGCAAAGTGGTAGGTTTAAGGAAGTCACGAAGCTGAATGAAATAGAAATGGGCCCTGGCTGGTGTGGCTCAGTGGATTGAGCAACAAGGGCCTGCAAACTGAAGCCTGCAAACCTAAAAGTTGCTGGTTCAATTCCCAAACAAGGCATATGCCTGGGATGTGGGCCAGATCCCCATCTGGGGGCTTGTGAGAGGCAACTAATCGATGTTTCTCTCTCTCTTGCTCCCTTCCTCCCCTCTCTCTAAAAATAAATAAAATATTTTTTTAAAAAAGAAATAGAAATGGATTTAAACTTGGCTAAAATATGTAGCTCCTAATGCATCACAAAGGAACTCTCTTTTTAATAAGGCTAAATTAAAATAGTAACTGAATTTTGAATGGCAAATCTTTAGACAAACAAGCCTCAAATACTTCAGACAAGTCTAAAAGGCCTTAAAAGCCTCTAAAATCAGTAATTTACATTTCTCAGGTCTTTGAATGTTATGCCCTCAAGTAAACTGGTTTTGTGAACAAATATTTCATTACTTCTGCTGATGTTCCTGTTCCTTAGACTGGGAGAAGTGACTGAGTGGACAAGGGCAGGAGGAGAGGAGGGCAGAAAAGGGGGCAGAAGAAGGCATACCCCATACAGGTGACATTGTTAGTACCCAGGACACACAACACCAAAACAACAATGGCACCCACCTGTTCCTGAATTGCACACCTTAACAGAGGTAGACCCGTGGCAAACTTCACTCTGAAGTGTCAAAGCTCTCATTTCATCCAGGATTAGATCACATCTGTGAAGGCCAGATTCACAATGTGCCAAGACATTAAATTGATGGACTTGCTGGTAACAATTAGCAAAGAGGCATCTTACTATGTCTCTTTGTAACTGAGCAAACCAGGGCTTGGCTGGGTGGCGCCTTGACACGTGACCCAACAATTAGTGTTGAAGGAAACAGGTTTTATTAACATGGTTCCAACCTGGGGGGGGCACTGCTGAGAGCACTCCTGCTCAGAGCCCTCCTCTCCCATGACACCCAGCACTTCCCTTGCTCCCCCAAAGGCTATAAGCCAAAACCATGCCCAGAAGTCCCCCATTTTCTTACCTGTTCTTAAGCCAGCTGCATAAACAGACCTCCATCCTCTCTGGATGTGCACCTGTGGGTGTCAGAGTCGCCACCCTCTCGCAGCAGCCCTCTCCTTCAGGATCTGGGGTGTGCTGTTCTCAGTCTCCACGCAATGGTTCAGGAAAACATGTGCCGTGTTCACTGGCTCATGAGGGGTCCAGGGAGGCACAGTCACAAGAGAGTGGCTTCTCCGCACGTCCTTCAGAGAAGCAGAAGTCTGCAACTCAACACTCCTGGTCACAGTTCAGCTCCAAGCATCTCCACGTATCCGCTCACATGTGCGTGGTGAGGCGGTCCCCGCACAGCTTCATCAGCTCTGCTGCCGTCTTCCCCAGCAGGCCTCCCCTTTCTTACTCCAGATATTATGGCGTTTGCTTCCCCCTTACACACCAGACCTCGTGGTGGGCCCCCACGTGCTTCAGCCCACCATCATTTAAATGTTTGGCCTGGAACTTCCTCTGTGACCTTATATCTACCCCGCTCCTATGACGTGTTGGCATCTGCCATTTTTGCCAGTTTAGTCAGGGCAAGAGTTCCCAGTGACGCAGGGACATCCATGGTGGGCATCCGCCTCCCCTGGCTAGGTCAGGAGTCACTCCACGTTCTTAGTCATATACACCTCTTGCCCTGGGCAGCCGTCCCTCTTCATTCAGGAAAGGCACAGCTATTAACTTGCCACTGTTACACACAAGACCTTAAATGCCATATCATCCACTTCTCCCTCCCACAACCTTGGATACCTCTGCCATTTTCAGGGGACCCCACCCTGCACCCTGTTACATCTTCGTATCTCCTTTGACACAGCGTATCTAAGAAATACCCTGTGTACATAACAGAGTATATATGAGAGGAGTCAACTCAGGTGGTCAGGTGGAAGGAAAGAAGAAGGATTTTCTGATAAGACTCCAGGTGTAAAAGACATTTTCTTATGTCTGTGATGACCTGAGAGCGCATCGGAGGAGACGGTGGGGAAGGGAAGTGACCTGTGCTGCACAGCGGCCTTGCCGTGGTGGCCACAGGAGTGTTGCTTACGCTGAGGGGCAAGGCTTACCAGCAACCCCCAGCTGCCACACCTCGGCATCGCCTCCAGAGTTCACCTGAGCCTCCCAGGAGGTAGCTGGTCATGTCAAGGTTCTAAAGCCAGGCCATTCCTGCTCAGAGGCAACTTTTGCCCAGGGACCCTCCCTGGCCTACCAAGACTTCTCGCAGCCAAGCCATGGTGCCCTTGCTTCTCTCCCTCCTCTTATGGTGTCAGCCCCACCTGCACATTCTGAAGGTCCTCCCCACCTCCTTCAGCTCCCTCCAAGTAATCCTCATCAACTACAGTCGTTGGTGCCAATTCAACACCAACAGGGCTCCCCAGCTTGGGGTGCAGGGTGAAGAAGACAAACAAGCTCAGTTATGGCAGTGAGGTGGCTCTCTTCGGCTAGACAGATCCGCTCTGCCTGCTCCGCTCCGCTTTAGTCCTGCAGCACAGCTCCGTGGTTCAGCTCCGGCGGACGGGCAAGGCAGGAGACCCACAGTCCTGGTGGAAAGGGAGCCTCCCCTCGTGTCAGTGTAGGAGCAATCAAACTGAGAATTTGGAGTCCTCATTTGCACAAGGACAGACTAACCAGGGCCCAGGGGCCTCTCACCCTGTGCAGAAGTGACTGCTGGGCTCCGTTTGAGTCCAGTTAGCCACCCGAGAGCCCTTTCTGGTAGGTATCTTCCTTTTGGGGGGCCAACACCCTTCACAGATGTTTCCCCCACACGTGGCTTGCATGTCAGTCCCATCCTGGTGTCTGCTTCTCAATGAACCTAAACTGACATGGGAGAGGAGGTCCCACTCTGCCACCTAAAAATGTTTCGATGCAACGCACAGCCTGATCCTAGAAGAAACCTCACATTCCTGGCTCTGACCTAACTGTGTGCCCAGCATTCAGTGGCCCGGCCTCCAGTGCCTCCGTCCTCTCACTTACAAGATGGGAATAGTAACTGCACATAGCCCATAGAGGGCTCTCACTTCAGCGCTCATCACATTGGTGCTTGCACGTGCGTGGTTAGTGCCCAGGAAGATCAGGGCCGTTCATACTCTCATTGACCCTCCTCCTGCTCCTCTCAGGGCAGAACTGTTAGATCCATTTCCACAGTCCCTGAACCCAAGAGCAGCCCCAGTGCAACGGTAGCTGAACTTAAGACTTATTTGGATCTCTACAGTGTTGTTACTGAATTCAAGCATTTTGCCGCTTGGGGCAGTCTATTAAAAAACCAGAGTTAATTGTGACAAGGTAGTTTTATTTACCTGCAGCAAGTAAAGGAGACAAAGGGATTCACACCCAAAGCCTCTGGGAGGCTTAGCTGTGGCTTCTGTACATAACTTGGTCGATTACACATTGATTTCTTCTTTGCAGTTGGACACATCTGTCCCCTTGAGTTCCTGTCAATCTCACCCTGTTTACAGCTAGTTTGCAAAATGCTTTACTACATTCTAACATTTACCAAGAATAACATGAAGTAATAACATTTAGACCTTTCAAAGAGTTTCATGACCAGAACCCTGGAGCCACTGTTCCCAGGTATGTCCCCCTCAAAATGCCCCTGTGCCTGTGTGAAGTTCATTCCCACCCAGAGCACAAACTACGTGGGTGTAGGTCCAAGTCTTTAAACTTCCACGCAGCCTCTCGTGACCAGTGCAGTCTCTCAAACTTAATCGGTTCCTTCTGGCCAATTGCTCCAGACCAGCTACCCCAGACCAACAAAACCCAACTGGACCACCTCGGCTCTCTCTCATCCATCCAGTCAGCAGGTAGTAACTACCTGAACAATCAAAGGGGGCCTAATGTTCATCCCGGAACGTAAAAGATGACCCAAAAGTGCCCAATAGATAGGTAAACTCCCCAAAAGAAAAATCTTGAGACAGGACGGGCCATTCTTGCATTTTTCTATTTTTAAAATCATCCATTAGATCTCATTTCTGAACCACTTGTGGGGATTTCAGTATAAACATTACTGCATGAAGTCAGCATTTTCCTTAAGAAGAACAGGAAATTAAATTTTCATTTTCAATGAAACCAGGAGTCAGGAAAAATTTCCACATTCTAACATACAACTCAGGCCTGCCTAAATCCTCTGTCCTAAATATTTTATTATATGTTACTATTATCTATGCTCCTCGAGTTAATTATGTACATTGGCGGGAAAACTATATAATGAAGACTTCTGATTCAGCCAAGATTCAATGGCACCACTCTTCCCAGGTACCCCTCTTAACTAAAAAGCCCTGGACACGACACAATTAACACACAAAGAAAGACTCTGAAAGGTGCAAAGTGGAAGGCAGACTGCTTGGAGGAACTCAGAACTTGCGGAATGACCTGGCAGTAAATTCCTTGGGTTTCTTTCATTGCCTACCATGTGTGCTGGACAAGACGCTGTAGAATCTTCCAACTCAGAATCTCCAGCAGGTCCAGACAAAAAATACTGCAAGAAAAGTCTCTTCTCCCGAGCTGAAGCATGAGCAAAGGGCCTGGAGTTGTTGGGCAAACAACAGACTGTCTTTGGGAGTGGAGGAAGGGAAGCCGGCCATCAGTAGCCGGCAGTGTGGGCCCGCCATAGGATTCCAGCATCAGTGGGGACAGAAGGCCTTCAGAGGAAAGATGAGGGCTCAGCTTAGGTCTAGCTCAGCCTGATCCAGTGGGGCACCCTGGAGTATAAATGGCATCTCAGAGTTAACCCACTCTGTCGATCGGCATTGGCAGTGGGCATTCCGAGGTAGAAAGAACGCCTCAGCCATTCCTGGAGAGGGAACTCCCTCAGACCAAGAACAGTTCCGCTGTAAGCTGACAGCAGGCAATATTCACAGCAGCTGGGATGTGAGTGCACAGGCCTCACAGGGGTCACTTCACAGGGTACCAAGAGCAACCGCTAGAGCAGCCAACAGTTAGGAAAAAACTGAAGGAAAGGAGAAAACAAAATTTATTAAATGAAAATCAGGAAAGTAACCAGTTAGAAAGGCAGAAAAAGTATAACTAACAATTCCAAAAGCTGGCTCTTTGAAAACCGCCACAAGAGGCTGTGCAGCGTTGTCCTGGAGCGCCAGCCAGTGCAACCAGACATGGGAAAGACACTGGAGAAATTCAAGTTGGAAAGGAACAGGTAGAGCTGCCCCAGTTTACAGATGATGCACGCATTAGAATGACTGTATTGATGGCCCCCATGCTTGACCTCTCCTTGAGCCCTGACCTTTGACACTGCAGTTCTCATAAAGAGGCAGAGTCTCTATCCCTACCCCTTGAGTCTGGGCGTGGCTGGGTGACTTGCTTTGGGAACTGAGATACTGGTAGACCTGAGAGAATCAAATGCTTAAGAAAGTGCTTGCACGTTTCCCTTCCTCTCTCACTCTCTGCAATCCCCACGAGTTATCTTGAACTAGTCTAAGAACATGTCGAGCCCAGCCAGCTGGGGGCTGGAGGGAGGGACATAAATGTGGGACAGCCCAGCTGTCTCAGCCAATGTGATCCTAGACCAACTTACCTCCAGGCAACCCCCACGCATGGGAAAGAGCCCAGTCAAGACCAGAAGTGCTCCCAGTCCAACCCACAGCTGGCTGCAGATAGATGTGTGAGCTCAGTCAAGACCAGAAGAACCTCTCAGCCACCGCAGACTCATGACCAATAGTACAAGTTTATTGTTTTGAACCACTAAATTGTTTATTATAACTAAGTGACACAACATGACCACACACTGGAAGCCCCCAAAGACAACTGTGGGGGAGGAATAAACTTTCCTCTACCCTCAAGGTGCTTTCTGCTGGTCTAATATAAAATAGACATGAGACAGGTTAGCAAGAGAAAATAACCAAATTCAATACATACATGGGAGTGGGAGCCCCACATACATGAGAGTCAGAGACTCCACATGCAGGAGAGACTCGGAGACAGAAAGGGAACAGGGTATAGTAGACATCCTGCGCTAGGCAGAGTTCAGGTACATGGGCCTTCGAAGGGTCACTGCAGGATGATAAGAAGAGCACATGTTTAGTAAATAGCAGTTTGTCCTTCCTTAAAGACAGGTCAAAGTGTTTATCTGTGATAATCTCTTACCTTGGGCAGGGCCCCTAATTCAAATTCTTCCAGGCAGTTGGGGTTGGGGGCAGTAGGGATAGAGGCAGAAGTTTCTCTTGAGCCTTAAGGGGCCTAAAGTTGCCTTTAGCTCAAAAGAATATACATATACAAAGGCACATCTTGGGGTGACTCATTCTGAACCCCCACAGAGCCAATTAAAATTACTATAAACAATAAGAATTGGCAGGAAACACAATTAGAAGTCAATAGTTTCTATATATATATATATACATAATCAGAAAATACATGAAAGAAAAGATCCCACTTACAAAGTAATAAAACAAAAGAAAAATATATGTAAGAATAAACTTTCTCAATGTGGAGCTTATATAAAGAAAACTGTAAAACATTCTGAAGGACACAAGAAAAGACTTGAAGAAACAGAAATAGGTGCCATGTGTTTTAACAGGAAGACAACATCGTAAAGAAGTCCGTTCTCCCTGAATTAACTTACACGCCAATACGACCTAAATAAAACGGCCAACAAATGATTTCAAAGTTCCATACACAAAGGAAACAAACAGGAGTAGCAGGAAAAAAGTCTAAAGATGAGGAACTAAATAACCACGGAGAAAAGGCCTCATTAATTCAACAGGTGCGAAGCAGGCCGGTAAGCCAATGGGACGAAACAGAAAGTAAGAGGAGGGAACACATACGGGAGTTCGGTCTGTGTGAGTCACAGCTGGAAAACCGAACCATCGGCCAAAACAGAGCACTGAGGCGTTCTGGCTGGGCAGCCGGCTGGAAAAAATAAAGTTGGGTCCCTATCTCACACTATACACTGGAATAACTTCAAAACAGATCATTGGTTTATATGGAAAAAACCAAAACCACAAAGTATTGAAATAAAACATGTAGAATTATTTCATCATCTTAATGCAAAAAATCCCTTCTAATACACCACACAGAGGCCATGAAGAAAGCATGGACTTAAAAAAAGACAACACTGACAAATGTGATCACATGACAAAAACACCACCATAAGAACAGTCCAGAAATGAATGACAAACCAGGACAAAATATTTGTTATTGCAAAGGGGTCAACCTCCCTAATTAATGAGTTCCTGTAGTTCATCAAAAACACACCAACAAATGGGCCAACGATTTGAATAGATGGTCCACAGAACACTGAAGTATAAGTTTACACATGCAATAGGAGAAGCACAGGTTTAAACTGCACAGAAAAGCCAATTTTTACCTATTACGTGAACAACACCCGGTCTGATAACATTGGCTAGGTGGCTGTCGTGCACCAACCTGGGCAGGGGGGAAGGCGAGCTATGAATTGGTGCCATCTGTCCCTGCAGCAGCCCGACAATATCCATCAAAAGTACAAATACACTTGTCTTTATACTTGGCAATTCCACTTCTAGAAATTTATCCTTTGATGTTCTCATACATATGAAGAATATTCATGAGCTATAGAGTAATATAAGCTATGGATCCTCTTTTATTAATAAACTATAGTATCTATTAATTATAGATTCTATAATCAAAAAAGAAAAACATGGATCAAGAGACACCTCCAACTACACAAACCAGACAGTAAAGCCTAGGGAAATTCCATGAAGTGTGTTATTGAGACCAGATTCTAAAACATATTACTTACTAGCTATTTTCTTTACATTTCTACTCCAGTAACACTTCAATGAAATGGTTATTGCTCAACTATTTTAAAATCCCAGATTCACATTTATTCTCACATAAATTAAGCTAATTGCTCATACTGACACCAAACACTCATTGGAGTAGAATGTCAGCAATGACTTTATGTAAATCTATGTAGAAAAAAGACACAATGAAGAGCACATTAGAATGCACGGATAATACACACAGACCAAAGGAACTGAGAAATTATAAATAAACAGATCTCAAGAAAACTGGTTTACTACTAAACAGCTCTCAATAATTCATACTTAGGTTCCTTACATTAAAGAAATTTCTCAACAAGTTAGACATTTTAATTGCAGGTGTGTTTTTCCCATTCCCCTTCCCACCCTCACCCCGAAATGCACTACTGGGATATTTTGATGTTACATGAGTGGGAACAGCTACTCACTACAGTGTTGTAACAGCACAAGACGCCAACACCTAAAAGACCATCAACGGTGTAGGTAGAGCACGGTACAACCATGCAATGGGGTACTACATAAAATAAAAATATCTTGATATACCTGTATGGGGAAATTGCCAACATGTTTTACTTTGTTTTAATATATAAAATATTTTTTCCTTTTTTATTGTTGTTCGTGTACAGTTGTCCCCATTTTCCCGCCACCACTCTCCCTCACCTCCCACCTTCAATCCTTCCCCCTTTGACTTTGTCCGTGGGTCCTATAAACATGTTCCTTTCCCTTCTTTTTCCGTTATCCCCCTCCAGTTACTGTCAGTTTTTCTCTCTTTCAATGTCTCTTCCAACATATGGTTTAAATGAAAAAATTAGCCTGCAAACAAATGAATATATTACTTTTACTGCTGCATTATATAATGTGAAGATTTTGACTACACTTGCTTGCTGTTTTTTTAATCTCTTAAAGGATCCACCAGAAACTCATAACAGTGTTTATCTTTTGCATACGGAGGGTATAGGTGGGGGAAATTTGGAAGATGGGGAACAGTACTCTACCTTTTTATACATACTGACTTTTGAACCATATTAAAATAACGCCCCCACCCCCCGACACACAAAAAAGTTAAAAAAATTATTGTACACTTAACCACTAGATGGCGCTTGTTCTTCATTGAACCACCACCAAGAGGAATTCCCATTTTACAAAGAATGAAAGCAGGATTTTAAAGTCTTGGAAACTAGCTGTGTGAAAGTTTGAAATTGAGACTATCTTAATTCAGAACATTTTTTCAAGAAAAAAGGTGATAATCGACTTCGCGGTGAAGATGGCGTCGGGCAGCGGGACAAAAAACTTGGACTTTCGCCGAAAGTGGGACAAAGATGAATATGAAAAGCTCGCGGAGAAGAGGCTCACGGAAGAGAGAGAAAAGAAGGATGGAAAACCAGTGCAGCCAGTCAAGCGGGAGCTTCTCCGACATAGGGACTACAAGGTGGACCTGGAATCTAAGCTCGGGAAGACCATTGTTATTACCAAGACCACCCCACAGTCTGAGATGGGAGGATATTACTGCAATGTCTGTGACTGTGTTGTGAAGGACTCCATCAACTTCCTGGATCACATTAGTGGGAAGAAACATCAGCGAAACCTGGGCATGTCTATGTGTGTGGAACGTTCCACCTTGGCTCAGGTGAAGAAACGTTTTGAAGTCAATAAGAAAAAGATGGAAGAGAAGCAGAAGGATTGTGATTTTGAGGAAAGGATGAAGGAGCTCAGAGAAGA
>VMDR010017275.1:0-20277 GCA_007922815.1 Macrotus californicus | reverse complement strand
GGTGGGGAGAGAGGGGGAAAAGGTACAAGGAATAAGAAGCATAAATGGTAGGTAGAAGATAGACAGGGGGAGGATAAGAATAGTATAGGAAATGTAGAAGCCAAAGAACTCATATATATGACCCATGGACATGAACTAAAGAGGGGGAGTGTGGGGGAAAGGGGTGTGCAGAGAGGAAGGTGGGGGGAAGAGATGGGACAACTGTAATAGTATAATCAATAAAATATATTAAAAAAAGAAGCATTTCTACTGTTTTGGTGTGCCAAGCAGATCCTAAATATTCATGAGTTATAATTTCCTCATCTGCAATATAGTAATAATAAAAAAACCTTCCTCATTGGGTTGTTATAAGGATTAAGAGAAATAATGCATGTGAAAGTATTTTGTAAATGCAAAAAATTACAAATGTCAGATATTTTAATAAATTTAGACAATTAAAACCTCTATTGAGCGTAATCCACTTGGTAATAGGAATCCAAAGACTAACATGTAGGTTATTTTACCCATAAGGATATTACTATTTAATAGAGAAGATATGTATCTTATCTAAACAATGAAAATTCAGTATGAAAACTGCTCATATAGCTGTATAAAGCATTCTGGTGCTGTAGAAATAAGGGTCACAATTAACTCAGGGCAAAGAGGCCATTTGTTAAAGAAGTTTTACATGGGAGTGTTATATGGAGCTTTCTCTGAAAGCTACGATGAATATTTTTCAGGGATAAAATATTCTAGGTAAAAGCATCCTAGCTGGGAAGACTGTGTGAGCATCAATACAAAAGCGTAACAAAGCACTACTCTCTTGTGACTGGACTGTCAAAGGCATATGAGGAACTGGGGGGAGATGAGTTTAAAAGATAGGTTTGAAGATTGTGTGAAGTCTTTTGAATGTAATATTTAAGAATCAGAGTTTCTTAAGAATCTTGAATACTATGTGATGTCATGGAATATTTTCAGAAGGGAAGCATCACATGTGTTTTTTCTTTCTTTCTTTCTTTCTTTCTTTCTTTCTTTCTTTCTTTCTTTCTTTCTTTCTTTCTTTCTTTCTCCTTTCTTTTTTGAGACAAGGTAGGAAGAGTGAAAGTTATGTCATCCCTGCCCTTGAGATGTTTATCTTCAGACTGAGAGGGTCATATCAATATAAATACAAGTATGTTGGCTCCTTAACCATCTTCAGCACCAGGACCAGAACCTGGGAGCTTAGCCTGAAGTGTGCCTATATCAACAAAATCAGTTCATTACTTAAGAGATCCATGAAGTCTTATCTGATGACCATAGTTTATACCCATAACCCTTTTTCTCTGATGTATTACTGTACTTGCAACCAGTATCACTGGGCTGTTTTCAGATTTTTTTGTTTGCCTCTGTGACTGAACTAGAGATTCCTCTATGGAAGAACCAAGATTTATGGTGTTTCTAGAATTGACACAAAGTGCTGGGGCAGCAGGGAGTACCCATATATCTTTTTTAAATTTTTCTTCTTAAAAAATAATTTTTGAAATATGGGGGTACCTTGAGAGTTACCAAAAGTTACAAAGATAGTACCGAGATTTTTCCTGTATGCTCCTCAAGCAACTTCCGTACCCAGTGTTATGCTACCACCTTCTGTTACCATGGTACATGTGTCAAAACTAAGAACCAACATGGTTTATTACTATCAACTATACTGCATCCTGTTTTTCGTCACTTTTTCAATTAATGTCCCTTTTCTCTTCCCAGATCAAATTCAAAAATGATGTTTTTGCCTTCATAGTTTGAAGGTAAGAATATAAACCTATGTCTTGGATCATCTTAATGACCACTTTATAACGGAGTCTTGGTGCCTGGTTTTGATGATCATGTTTGAATTTGACAATAATAATGACAAATAATTCTAATTTTATTGGCCTAAACTAATGAATAAAGGACAGAAGGTTACTGGAGAGAAAAATGAAGTATTACCACTAAGCAGTTGCCAAATGAGGTTACTGCCTTAACTCTGGCTGTACAGAAACTAAAATAGAGAAGAGTACTCAGAAAATTTATTTCTTTATTAATTATACAAGTTTTTGTTAGCAAGCACTAACCATGTGCAGGCATCTTAAATCTAGGATAGAGCAATTGACAAAATAGACATCTCTCACCTCACTTCACCCCACCTCTCCTCTCACTTTCTTCTCTCTCTTTCCATCCCCCTCCCTGAACTTACGTAACATTAGACATAATAGTATTTGTATGTCAAAAAGCAAAAGCCCTGACCTGTGTGGCTCAGTTGGTTGGGCATAGATACAAAGAAAAGGGGTGCTGGTTTGATTCCCCATCAGGGCACATGCCTAGGCTGCATGTTTAGTCCTGTGCAGGGTGCATACAAGAGACAACTAATCAATGTCTCTTTTCACATCAGTGTTTCTCTCCTTCTCTTTCTCCCTCCCTTTCCCCCTCTCTAAAAATAAATAAATGAAATCTAAAAAAATTAAAAGCAAAAAAAACTTTCCTAGCAATGACTTCCACATTCTAGCTACAAATGATTTTGCTTTTAAAATAAAACCATTAATTATATTTAATTTTGTTAATTCTAATTTTATTGGACTTACAGCCTTATTTGCATTTAATTTTTAAATTTATTTTATAGTTGTAAATCTGTATATCTTTAAACATTAGTAATTTACATCTGGCTATAGTATATATTCACATAATTTAACACAAATTGTATTGATATTATTTTTTCTTAAAAACATCCTGAATTTGAAAAATATTACTTAATACATCATTTCTCATGTGGCATAATTATAGGGCATACTTGATGCTTAGTGAACCTCTAAGATTGGCAACGATAAAAAGAAATATAGGATAATTAGAAAATTTTGTGGATTTCTGCATGGTTTTCCGTTTTTTTTCTCTTTATTTTTATTGTTAACACTATTAGAAATGTCCTCAGTTTTTCTCCATTTGCCCCTCCACCCAGCCCCCACTTCCCTCTGGCCATCACCCCACTGCTGTCTGTCTGTCATGCGCATGTTTTCTGACTAGTCCCTTCCCCTTCTTTCATCCAGTGCCCCTCCCCTCCTCTCCAACAGCTGTCAGTCTGTTCCATGCATCCATGTCTCTGTTTCTATTTTGTTTCTCAGTTTATTTTGTTCATTAGATTCTACATATAATTTTAAAGGCTATTATTTGGACGGTTTCTTCTTTGTTTATCTGTTAATATAGAAGTTTGAAGGATATGACAAGACAA
Organism: Macrotus californicus; assembly: GCA_007922815.1. NCBI lineage: Eukaryota > Metazoa > Chordata > Mammalia > Chiroptera > Phyllostomidae > Macrotus > Macrotus californicus. The sequence continues at coordinate 17,063 of VMDR010017275.1, read as the reverse complement.
AGGATTACTTTGTCAGAATTCCCAGTTGGCCACATAGACGGACAGACCCTTATAGGCACGACTTTCATAAATTCACCCTGGTTGGGAGTCTTGCCCTCCATTTTGCAAACCCATACATCTGATTCACATGTGTATTGAGAGTAAGGATGAAGTTCTCTCTCTCTCTCTCTCTCTCTCTCTCTCTCTTTCACACACACACAGACACACACACACACAGTCACTCATCATAATGCTCTGTAGTTCATTTGTAATCAGAAGTTTGCTTTGGAGTACCAGAACCAGATCCAAAAGAGTGTGTTACATGATTCAAATGTCCAGTGACATCAGACTTAGGCAGCCTGACACACTCATTTCAATGGTAGACATGTATCTACGGTTGAACCAGCAGCCTTGGTGAGGGGGCGGGCCCCTTCTCCCAGAGGCATTTTGGAAGGGCAATAGTCCCTTTCACCTCTGTGACAGTCATTTTTCTCTTTCTGTCATTGGCCAACCTATCTTCCCCCGCCCCTCCAGTGACTGGCATATTTTGTCTTTAAATACATTCTTCAAAGTTATTTAATCTGAGCACTGATTTTATAAAGATTTATTGAGTGCCTTTCACAGAGCAGAGACTGGACCAGGTGTGTAATAGACATGGTTCCTACTCTCAGAATGTATGGTCTCCTAGGAGATGCAAACAAGTGTTCAGGAGATCAGCAGGCAGTGCGATGTGTGTTGTGAGCAGAGTACAGGATGCAATGAAACAAGCTAAGAGAAGGACATGCTAATAGACATAAATCAGAGTCTTCTCCCTGTATCAGGTTATGTGTAAACTGAAATATGAAAGTTCGGCAGTAACTCGCTAGGAGAAGGGAAAATGTCTGTGTGGAATGTGTGTTAGAGAAAGAGAGAGAGGTTTGGGAGGAAGAGGCAACAGCATACAGAAAGCCTCATGAGTAGGTGATATTTTATAAACTATAAGCAAGAAGTTTCACACAAAGCTATTCTGACCCATTGTGTATTGATTTCATTGTTTACTTCTCTTTCTTTAAAAAGGAACATTTCTTTTATTGCACATTTACAATTAATGCAGAAATGAAGGCTTATAATTCAGAATGTGTCCTCATTTTGCAAATGTCACAGCTCACGCCAAACAGCTGTGACCCGCACTAAGCTAAATCATCGGGAGAGCAAGAGCAAGCAGTCTGTGGAATAGCTTAACAGAAACATGGTATGTGCATTTTTTTCGTTGTTCTGTAACCCTGGAAAAAGCTAGCTTTGGTAAGCCCTTACTTAGTGTGTCCAGCTTGATTGCTTAGCAAAGTATTTATTTTACTATCTTTTATCATAAGTGAAAAGATCTCTACTTTTCAGAATAAGATTTCTTCAATTTAGATATAATTTTCCTGAACTTGGTAGACTATAAGGAATTAATAAAATCTTAAAGCGGAGTTTGCAGTAATCAGCCATTTCTAATACTATGTCTATATTTTAGTCATTGAAAGAGTTGGTAGACAGGGAAGTTAAGGCTTTCTGCCTTTAAATGAATAATTTAAACCTCTAAAAGATACAGGAAATTACCAGCGGCTAAACCAGATAAAACTTCTCAGGCATAATGCATATCAGACTCTTAATATATACATACTAGGCTAAAAAATTAATGAAAAATATATCCTCACTAATTGTACACAGAGTAAAATTAAGACATTCTGTGGTTAAAAAGCCTTGCGTCAGAGCACTTGTGCAGCATGTCCATGTCAGGACTGAGAGTTCATGATTTCTCTGCAGAGAATATTCATCAAAAGTTCTATTAGATGGGGACGTGTCGCCATTGTGATACCCTCACCCTTGGAAATGCACCTTCTCTTTACCTGGTGGTAGATGAGTTGCTTGTCTTACGGTCTCGTAGTTTCTGTGTGTAACTCAGAAAGGTGGTTCTAGCCTTTTAAGCCTCTGTAAAGAGCTTTTTCTGTGATATCTTTTCTTCTGTTAATATCTCACCATCCAATTTTTCACTCCCCTAGACAGAGTTCAGCTATCTGCTTCTCAGTATCAAATTCTGCGCTAAAAGAGAGAAAATGGCAGATATAATTGCACTTTAAGGAGAGTTATCTGCCAGGTCTTTTTGGAGCTGACGGTGAAGAATGTAGGGAAAATGAAGCAGAGATTTAGGCAGATTATTATTAGGTGCTTCATTGTTGTTTTCTACTTCTAATTCACTTATAAACTCCAGTAATCTGATAGCCTCCCATTTTTCTATGGAAAAAAAAAGACACTTAATATATTTAAACTGTCTTTAGAATTACAAAGAAAGCATTTTAGAGGGGATACTGCCTCTGCTGAATTGGAGCCTTCAGGCCATACAATTTTAAAACAGTTGAGCACCCAGGGGCTGAATCTAATAGCTGCAATCAAAAAAGAATCATTTCAACAAGTTTGTAATTACATAATCTGGACTCCAGGAGGTTGGCAGCACCAGTTTCTCCAGCCGAAATGCTAGAGAAATGAGTCGCACTGGCCTGGGGTCAACAGGCTGTAGGTGAAAGGCAGTATTTCAACCAGTGTTCTTTTCATTAACATTCATTTGTAGAAGATGACAGACAAAGAGAGTTCTGTCAAAGGCAGAGAGAGAGAGAGAGAGGGAGAGAGAGAAGAAGATGGGGGGGGAGATGGAGGTGGAAGAAACAGCTTCAGGGGCAAAAGAGAGAGAGAGAGAGAACCCCCGGACATGGACAACAGTGTGGTGCTTGCTGAAGCAGGGGAGTGTGGAGATTGGGGGAGGCAGAGGAGGATTTAGGGGGGACAAATGGTGAGGGAAGGGGACCTGAGATAATAAATAAAAGAAAACCGTTCTGAAAGACAATGGACTGAAGTTAGGCCATACCCTCTCAGCACTGTATATTATTACAACTTTCTTTATCCTTTACCCTTTCCTGGAAGTTTGTCTCCAAAGTTCCTTTTTCATAGGTAAACTTATGGGTTTGATTATGGATTTACTATTCAAGGATTAGTATGTTTTTAATCACAGAAATCTCCAACACATAGGTTCAGATGACTCCAGTGTTGAAATGTTTAAAATGAAGATAGTGATGCTTGCTACTTAGTCGGGTTCTTGCATGGACCCAGTGAGATAATGCATGGGAAGCGAGTACCGCAGCGCCTGGTGAAGGCTCAGTTCTGGCAGATATAGCAGCCGTGACAGGAGATGCTGTTTTAAGTGTTTTTCAGCCATGAGGGCTTCACAGCATCTAGAGGTTCATTTCTTTGATCACAGTACAATGTTGGAATTGGGAGGAGAAAAAAATAACAATGAATTATTGATTAATAAACACCCGATACATATTTGGACAATATGCAAATCTGCCAGTCCTGGATTTGGGGACTTTTGTGCATGCCCTAAAGGCATTTTATCTTTTTAGTGTTTCTGGGAGCCTCCAAGTCACACTCTCTGGGACGTCTGCAATGACCCTTCTCCACAACGTGATGGGGTTTTAGCATTGGTGGGGGATCTTCCAGGTTCAACCTCCTCTTTGCCCAAGCACAGCTCTAACAAAAATCTTTCTGGTTTCAAGGAGCAGGAATTTTAAAACTAGATTTAATAAGGAGTAAAGAGATTGTTAATGAAGGACACCCTAAAACTCTGCTTCCCTCTTCAAGTTTGCTCCATTCTTCTCTCTACAGACTGAGCTTTTCTGTTTCCTCATTGTCTCTGACCCTACCCCTCTCTCCCCTTTCAGGATGTACCTGATTTGGGTTTATAGTGGTGGTTATGGCCCTGCTTCTACAAGAGCTTTCGACTTACCACACAGCTAACACCAGTGCCTTAATAACCTAAACCATATTTTTGGAAGATGAAGCTGATTGGCCCATCTTAGACTTCTTGTCCAGAAGCTGTTGTGGGATGAGGATGATGGTCATCTGCATTAGGCAGAATAATGCTTTCCCTCAAAGAATCCCAGTCCCTCAGAATTTCTGAATATATTACCTTATATAGGAAAAGGTACTTTGGTGATTTCATTAAAATAAGGATCTTGAGTTATAAAGATTATCCTGGATTTTCCAGGTTGACCAATACAATCATAAGGGTACTTATAAAGCAAAGAGGGAGGCAAGAGAGTCAGAGTCAGAGAAGGGGATGTGATGATGGGAGCAGAGTATGGGGGCATGTGGGCCAGGAGCCAGGGAATGCAGGAAGCATCTGGAAGCTGAAAAGTGAAGGAAGCGAATTCTCCCCTAGAGCCTTCAGAAGGAATGCAACTCTGAGAACCAATTTAGACTTTTTATATCTACAGCTGTGTAAGAGAATAAATTTGCATTGTTTTAAGCCACGGAATTTTTGCTAATTTTGGTATGGCAGCCATAAAAATCGAATTCACTGCCCCTTTCAGAAGTAGAGGCAGTTGCTAGAGGAAGTTACTGCTAGCCACCATCCTCTATAATCTTAAGACCTCAGAAAAAAATTTTCTTAACTAAGAATAAAGTTTAGGGACCTTTTGCCTTACATTTTCTAGCTTTTTTCTGCCTCTGAGTAGGCTGAATAAATATCCATTAGGTTCCTTTTACATATCAGTAGAAGTTATCTTTGTTTCCTGGAGGTAATTATAACAACTGCTTCATGAGAATTTTTGTGAGTATTAATTTAGATGATACACATATGTAAAGTTACTCGTAACAATGTCTGGCATAGAATAAATGCCAGTTATTATGAACCCTATTAATAAGAATCCTTGAAATCTTGATGGCTGTCACTGAAACATGTGACGAGACTGAATAAAGTCAAAGGCTGTGTACTTGCACACCTCCATGGCTCAAATACTTTTCCACATGTCACTCATTTATACTTCACAACAGCGTGGTAGGATGTATTATCTCCATTGTATAGATGAGCAAACTGCATCTTAGAGAGTATACACAACTTGCCAAAAGTGGGAGTGTCAAGGCTAGAATTGAAATGTAGGTCATTTTGCTTTAACAGTAAGCCTCTTTCTAGGTCATCACGCAGACTCTTTCTGTGCAACAAACCACTAGTCCCTAAAGTGCTGCTCCCATTTCTAATGCATGATATTTGAAAAGGTGGTAATGGACATAAAAATCTGGAGACACTTTAACATGAAAGCACTGGATATGCAAACATTGTCGAAGATTCTGTAAGTATACATATTGCTATGGGTGGAACTTAGTCACCTTAAAATTCATATGTTGAAGCCCCAACCCCCCGTGCAACTCAGTTTACATATAGGGCCTGTGAGGACATGAGAAAGGTTAAATGAGGTCGTAATAGTGGAGCACTAACCTGATAGGTCTGTTGGCCCTATAAGAAGAGGAAGCGTAAATTTTCAAGTAGCATAAATTTTGTGATTTTCTTTTCTCCTTTCTCCCACCCCAGCCAAATGGTAATTCCAAAATTAATTTGTTAAAATGAATATTTTTATTCAAGTAATACAAAGATATTCTGCAAGTACCGAATATGCGAGGTCTGTCAGAAAATATCCAGCCATGTGCTATGAAAAATAGAGACATTTACTGAAGAAGATACAAGAAACATTGGACATAGGACAATGATGACTCAGTCCCCTTTAAAGTAGACACCTTGGGACCTCACACAGTTCTCTTAGTCACCATGAGCTGAATTGTTGTATTTTCCAGAATATCATCAATGGTCTGAAATGTCTTCCATTTCTAAGGTGATTTTAGTTTTGCAGAAAAACCACAAGTCACAGAGCACCAAATCTGGGCTTTAGGTGGATTGAGTCACCTGGGTGATTTGATGTTTCACCAAAACCTCTGCACAAGACGTGATGCATGAGTGCATGAGTTGTTGTGGTGAAGCTGCCAATCTGTGTGGCCTTCTGAATCATCCAGATAGTTTCTACAGAGCAATGTTCAAGCTTAATGCAAAATTTGAAGCAGATTCATTTTGCTACTCACTCGGTCACTTTGAATGTGATGACCCCACAGTGCACATGCTCACTCAAAGGCATCTACCACCCCCACTGACTGGTACAGTGATGTTGTTGTTGTTTATGCATGTGCATTCCAGTCCACTCTCCTTGGCTGCCAGGTTATACTGATGTTGCACAAACTGTTCTCATCATATTAACCAGTGGCTGGACTCTTTCCAGACAGACCTTGTCTGTAAGATTTTGAGCTAGGTCCTAGGTTTGCAGAAATATATGAGACATTGTTTTTCATTAAAAATAGTGTTTTTTTCAACCACAGTTTGCATTTAATACCAATCCATACTGGTTTAAGATGTACAGCAAAGTGGCCAGAAAACTATGCAGCCCCTCCACACTTCCCCAGGCATCTACCTGGCCCCATACTCTATTATCTTGATCTTATTGACTATATTTTCCACGTTTTCTTAAAAAAATAAACACCAGAGTTTTTTCTGTCTCCATTATATGAGAGCAAAGCAAAAAGACAGTATAGTGCAAGCAAGGAAGAAAGCTCTCACCAAAAACTAAATTATCCTGCACCTTGATTTAAGCTTCCAGCCTCCAGTACTGTGAGAAAGTATATCTCTGTTGTTTAAGTCTACCAATCTATGGTATTTTGTTACTGCAGCTCAAGCAGACTAACACGCATATACAATAGTGGTACAGTTAGTTCTTCTGTATTTTTTTTAACTCCTGGTATTTCAAGGAGTGTTCCTATAAGTATGAAACACTATTCTTCACTTCATGTACAATATACATGCATTCATTCCACAAACATTTTTTGAGAGTAGAACCTGTATTGAATGGTGGAGATGCAAAGTCAGGAAGGACAGGTCACAGGTTTTATGGTAAAGAAACAAGGTAGATTTGTGAGCTTTAAGGAGAATAGAAAGGTTCAGCTGTGAAATATTTTTAGGAGTGAATCTGAACTTTGCAAATAACATGCTTGACCACTGGAAACCATTAAAGGACTCTTTGTGCCTTTTCTCCTAACTATAGTCACTGCTGTCACTGTCACCTGACTTTAAACTGGGCTCCTTCTTTCCATCTTTAATGCCACTATGTATTTAATACATCATCACCTAATGCCAAGGTACCTATTGCCAGTATCCACATCTCAATGATTTTCTCTAACAGCACAAATAAATCGTGTGACCCCCAGTGTAAAAGCCTTCAGTGACTCTCCCTCCCTGTACCCTACATCAAGTCCAGTGTCTCCCTTCCAGCTACCATTTCTTTCTTCAATACTAACTCCCATTCTGTATAGAGATTATGTCCTTGACTACGTATGATATGCATGTATTTATTTGCCCCATGTCCGCCCCCTCATAAATTCTAAACTCCATAAGAACAGAAATTTTTGTCTCTTTTATTTGTTGCAAAATCACCAGAACCTAGAATAGTGCCTAGATACATAATAAGCACTTGATAAATATTTTAATGAATAAATTAGTGAATAATACATTTTGAAAGAATAAATGTGTCAGACTTTCTATGCTTATTGGCCTGCTACTATTAAATATTTTTTCTTCTGGTTTTGCTTTTATAAAGTCATAAATTCTAAAAGACTCATTTTGGCTTCCGTACTACTATATTTAAAATACAGTATAAACAAACCTTATCTAGAAAGAAAAATGCCCCTTAACTTCTCTCAACTCTACTTACTTTAAAGAATACTTCAAAGTCAGTTAAAATATAGTGCATGGATAACAGTTGGAGTTTGATCAGGTGTGCTTTTTTGTTCTGTGTGCTACTGCCTCAGCTGTATGGAGAATGAGCTCAATGGTCAATAATACATTTTATAAATAAAGAAAATAATAAAGCTCTTTATATATTTTTTAAATAGTTACAAAATGTTTAGTACACATATCAGTCAGATAAGTATTTTTTGGAGGGTGGGTACTTTGTTTTGTTCTGTTGCTTATTGAGCCTGAAATAATTAAATTCATGGATATAAACGTTGGTATTGATTCATTTGTAAATGGATAAGGTATGTCTGCAGGATAAGATGTCTAAAGGAATTCTGAGTGATGAAACCACACATGGTTATTCTGGTGGCCTTTATGGGGACACCTTCCACTGTGTGGAGATGTGGCTGACAATTTTGTTTATTGACTATATATATTGTCCCAAGTGCAATATATGTGTGTTCTGATTTTTTTTAAAGATTTTATTATTTATTTTTAGAGAGAGGGGAAGGGAGGGAAAATGAGAGGGAAAGAGACACCAATGTGTGATTGCCTCTCACATGCCCCCTACTGGGGACCTGGCCTGCAACCCAGACTTGTGCCCTGACTGGGCGTCAATCCAGCAACCCTTTGGTTTGCAGGCCAGTGCTCAATTCAATGAGACACACCAGCCAGGGCTGAATTTTCTTAAATTTTAGTGCAGTTTAGATCCTACAAATCTTTAGACCTTGGCCCCAGCCATTCATGTGATCACTACCACATAACTCCAAAGCAGTGCGTGCTACATTTGTGTTCCATTTCCGTGGCACTACAAGTAGGGCACTCGGCCATATTGGAGACTGGTTCATAGCCATTGAGAATGAAGTAAATGCCTTTGAAATGCAGGCTATTAGCAATAAAAATTAAGAATAAATAAAACAATGGTGGCCTTATTATAAGCTATGTGAGCTACTTAACACAGAAGGTGCATACTATTTTTTCATTTTTTATTTAAATTAATTTTCCAAATTTTTTGAGAAATAATGGATATTATTATTATCATTATGTAAGCCCAGAAATAAACCAATGTCTCTATAGTCAATTAATATTGAACAAACGAGGCAGAAGCATAAAGTGGAGTAAAAATAGTCTCTTCAATGAATGGTGTTGGGAGATCTGGACAGCTACATGCAAAAAAATGAAACTCGACACCAACTTATACCACACACAAAAATAAACTCAAGATGAATAAAAGACTTAAATATAAGTCACAACACCATAAAAATCCTAGAGGAGAACATAGGCAGGAACGTCTCAGATATTCCACACAGCTATATTTTCACCAATATGTCCCTTAGAGCAAAGAACATAAAGAATAAACAAGTGGGACTTCATCAAGATAAAAAGCTTCTGCATGGCTAATGAAAACACCAGCAAAATGAAAAGGGAACAAATCGTATGAGAAAATATATTTGCCAATGATACCTCAGACAAGGGTTTGATCTCCCAAATATATAAAGAACTGACACAACTCCACACTAGGAAGACAAACAATCCAATTAAAAAATGGGCAAAGGACCTGAACAGACACTTCTCCAAGGAGGACATACAGAGGGCCTAGAGGCATATGAAAAGATGTTCAGCATCACTAGTCATCAGAGAGATGCAAATTAAAGCCACCATGAGATACCACTTCACACTGGTCAGAATGGCCATCATAAACAAATCAACAAACAAATGCTGGGAAGGTTTTGGAGAAAAGGAAGCCCTAGTGCACTGTTGGTGGGAATGCACACTGGTGCAGCCACTGTGGAAAACAGCATGGAATTTCCTCAAAAAATTAAAAATGGAACTGCCTCTTGACCCAGCAATTCCACTGCTGGAATTATACCTGAAGAATTCTGAAACACCAATCCAAAAGAACCTATGCACCCCAATGTTCATAGCAGCACAATTCACAATAGCCAAGTCCTGGAAACAGCCGAAGTGCCCATCAGTAGATGAGCAGATCAAAAATTTGTGGTACATTTACACAGTGGAATACTACCCACCAGAAAGAAAGAAGCAACTCTTACCCTATGTGACAGCATGACTGGAATTGGAGAGCATTATGCTAAGTGAAATAAACCAGGCAGTGAAAGACAAATAGCATATGATCTCCTCTATAAGTGGAACCTAATCAACAAAACAAACAAGCGACCAATGTAGAAACAGAGACATCAGAAATAAAGAACAAACTGACAGTGACCAGAGGGTGAAGCAAGAGGGATAATGGGGGAAAGAAGGGGAAGGGTCAAGTCAAAGAAAATGTATAAAGGGCCCATGGACAAAGACAATGGGGCAGGCGGGAGAGAACTGAATGTGGGAGGGGAGGTGAGTAGGGCAGGGGAGATTTATGGGGGGAAAATGGAGACAATTATAATTGAACAACAATAAAAAAACAAAAAATTAAAAAACAATAAAAAGAAAAAGAAAAAAGAATGAGCAGAGGACTTGAATACACATTTCTCCAAAGAAGACATACAAATGATCAACAAGTACATGAGGAGGTGCTCAACAACAGTAATCATCAATGAAAAGCAAATCCTAACCACAAGATATCACCTCACACCTATTAAAATGGTTATATCATCAAAAAGACAAGAGATAACAATACTATGGAAGATGTTGAGGAAAACAAACCATGTACACTGTGAGAGGTGGGTACTCTTAAGTTTAGAGACTTTACTCTACAGATTGAAGGTCAAAAGAAACATTTTTTTTGTAGTTTCTAGGTTGTTTTTCCAAAGAATATCAGTTGTTATTTTCCTGCTATCTTGGATGTGCATAGAGTTTTTTTTTTTAATTCATACTATTGGTATCAGGACATTATGATTCTTGAGAAAGGCATATTTCCTGCTCCTGTTTTACAAGCAAAATAAAATATAAACTAATAAGAAAAATATTACTGGCAAATGGACCTTCAATTTCCAGGAGCATATAAGTCAGGGCACAAATCATTTCACTAAGACACTCCTCAAACCTACAATCACATCAGACTCCCCTCGAGAGACCAAAAGGGAAATCTTTCTGCTAGAAGTTCAAGCAGAAGTCTGACAGAATTAAGTCATGATAGTCAGAAATATGTTATGCTCAGGAGCCGATGTGTGGTAAGCATGGCCCCCCAAGAGAAAGTACTTAGCAAAAGAAGCTGACAGGATGGTGGCTGGCAAAACCACCTTCCCACTCTTAGGGCTAAGCTTCCCAATGTGTAGGGAAGGAAATGATGGCTATACTCAGTCTAATTGTTTGCAAACTTGACTTTCTGTTAGAATCACCCGGGATGCTTTTCCATCCATAGAATGCCCATTTGAGCAACTTTTTCTTCAGCTGTAATGGAATAAGCTGGAATCACACTTATTCTCTCATCATAATCAACCAGAAAACTGGACAAATATGTAAAACCATCACTTTCAAAAATGAGACAGAAGTCAGAGAAAGACTATAACAGCTTAAAGAAGGAAAACAAGCAAAATGAGTTTTATGATCACCCAGAATTTATGCTTAAAAAGGAATTTTACAGATCATGGGGCGGAAATGAGGATCTCTAGCAGAGCATGGGGGTCTTAGGATCATAAACATTGAGTAGATGGGAATCATAAGTTGGAAAATCTGAGGCCCCTGGAATTTGTGTCATAAAGATGTGGAGAGGAAGGAGCTACATTGGAAAAAATCTCCAGAAATCTACCTATACATTGTCTTGAGTCTCTTCCTGAATGATAGACCACATACACATAGATTTATATTTCAGAGGCTGGGAAAAAACCAACTAGAAAGCTTTATCTTAATAGTTTCCAGCATCACAAAGAATTTGGAGAAGTTTGAGTTTCGGCTGGACAGAGAGGAGAGTCCTCACTGACCATCTGTGGCATTCAGTACAGACCCCAAAAGAGTCACACCTGACTAGGTAATTAAGTGATCACTGAGTAGTAGTAATAGGAGAATAGTAGTAGTAATAGCAGTTGTTCTTAATTTAGACAGGAATTGATGGAATCTAAATGCCCATTTTTACTGCAAGATATGAGGACCCAACTTTAAAATTGGGAGGAAAATATTATTGCTAATACTATTGATTAAATGAAACCTCATTACATATTTGTGCAGTATCAAATTTCATAATCCTGGAAGGTGACACTTCTTCCATTTTACTAATTAAAAAAATCATCTTCTTTTACATTCAGTTTGAAAACTCTCCTGCTTTCTGCCCCATCTCAATAAATTATCATTATATTTTTCCTTTACTATGTGTCATAAATGCCATAAAGTCTTCCTAAAAATCCTCCTAACAGCAAACCAAAAAAACAACAACAACAAAACAAAGAAACAAAAAAATCTTTCCTCTGAACCATTTTATTTGAATATTTTATGTCTTTGAAACTTTCATGAGTGCATATGAGAATGTCTCAGTATCATTAAGTAGCAGCCATTCCAACAATCACGTTTCTTAATTACTGCACTAAGCACACCTGCACCTCACCTCATTTACCCTCAGCAAGAATCGCATGGGCTGGGATCTCTTACTAATCTTCCTCTCTCTACGGAGCAAACTGAGGCTTAGAGAACTAGAGGCAGCAAAGCCAGGAGTTCGACTGAAGCAATTTGGCCCCAGAAAACATGTTTTGCAACTCTGCTATTGATATATTGTAAATACATATTTTGCCTCATGATCAGAAGCTCCTTGTAGACAAAGACTAAGTCTTTCCATCTTTGTATGCCCTGAACTTAGCAAAGTGTTTTGGCTGCACTTGGTTATTGGCAGATATTTGTTGATTGTATACCTACAAGCTGGCGTGACAATTATAAAGTATCTTTTGAATGGTGATGCTATTATAAGTCATACTTAGGTATAAGTGAGGCTTCAGGGTAGCAGCTTTATTATTGATGTGTTTAGTGGTTTTGAGTTTGGTAAATCACTGTTTTACTGAATTGTTTTTTTCATTTTTTAAAGATAATCTATTTGTGTTCCTATTGTGCTAGGATCTTGAAGCAAAATATGTATTTGACACATAAAGTAAGTTAGGTTCTCAGAGCTGGCAAATTTAGTGATCAATATTCTAATCATTAACTATGAAATTCCTTTAGTAGAGTAAGACTTGGCAAATTGAGAAAGAAAATGACTAAAGCCATTGAAAGGAAGCCTCCCTCAGCTTTTTCTAGAAGAAAAAAGCCAGTTAGAATAGAATAAAGACAAAAAGGAAAACAATTGTAGGCAAAAGCATAAGCTTTACAGGGTCACTGATTTTTTTTATTTCAGGATTCATTTCTTGCACTTATTTTTCCTTCCTTTCCAACTAAAAATGATTAGGGAATGGCATGGTAATAATGAATTTGAGATTGCAAATTCTTTTCAGCAAACCATTAAACCATGTGGTTTGAAAAGAGAAAAGCAGGCATCTTTGTGTAAAACTGGGGGAGGGGCAGGGAAAGCAGAGCGATGAATTATCCCCCTCCCTTTCCGCACCTCCCTTCCCTCCACAGTCAGATTCCTTAGCCCCAAGCTCTGGGCCCTGGCTCTCTCCAGCATGTCACAGAGTCTCTGCAGAGAAGTGCAGCAAAGTGACAGATTGTACTGTCCCATTAACAAAGGTTTTACTTAGCAGGGAAGACACCACTTAAACACTATTGATCCACTTGTGGTTTGAACAAATGTTCTACAATGAACCATTAAAAAATTGTGGGTTTTGTTTTTTTTTTACATTGTAAAGTTTGTGACTCTGCACTTGTCCTTATTTTAGAAACCTGGGTTTGCACTTGAAGGGTCTGTGTCAAAATTAGAAACAAAAAAATTAAGAGACCGATATATCTCCTCTTCTGTGAGGAAACAGGGCCTAGCCTGGGAGTTGCCCGGACATGAGGCTGTGGACTCACTGCATCAAAAAGCCCAGGTGACTACATGTAAATCTTGTCGGAGGCCCCTCTGGGAGTCATACTTAGGTTGAAAAGCCAAAAATTGTTAGTAGAAATAGGAGTAGAAATATCCAGATTCTATTAATGCCTCTTTTTCAGTGCTTCTCAAACCAAGCAGTAACTAAATAATTTTGTCAAGAACAGTTATAATAGGCTTAGATGGTTTTTCTGTCTCTGGTTTCTTGCTCCTCTTATTAACCTTTCACATTCCTACTAGAGTTGTTTTCTAAAATGCAAATATGAATATAACCTTCTCTAGCTTTAAAATGTCTAGTGCATCACTGTGGCCAAAAGGGTAACATCTCAATATTTTAAACTGTTAGAGTGTTTCAGAGCTTGACTTCCCACAAGCGACTCCCCTACTTCATTCTCATCAGGGTTTACCTGTGCCCTCAGAAAGGCAGTCTCTCATATTTTTGTGTCCACCTTCATTGTGCTATACCATATTTTTGTTGTGTTAACATACAGGAACAATTGTATTTAAGTTAAGCCTCATGTAGGCAATGGCTTCTACAGTCACATACTGGGGTCCTAGGGCCCCACCACAACTGCCACCATCAAGCCATCCCCAGAATAGAGAGTGATACACAAGGAAATACAAATTAACACTGAAAAAGAAATGTGCCCCTGAAACAAAAATTTTAATTCGTAGTGAATATATGATTGCATTTCTCATTAATGTCAACAGTGTAATAGAATCACTGTTGCTGTTGTAGATCCCAGTATTTCTTCCTTCAGTGGGGAAGGCTTTGTTCCTTTCCTGGAGCCACGTAGCTCTGAGAGGGCTTCTGCATTGCTCCGTATTGCTGCCTCATTAGGTCTAGTTGGTTGATCTAGTGCAAGGGTGTCACACTCATTTTCACCGAGGGCCGCATCAGCCTCGCAGTTGCCTTCAAAGGGCCGAATGTAATTTTAGGACTCTATAAATGTAACTGCTCCGTAACACTTAAGTGAGAGCTTGGCACTGCCCCCAGGTAGAAACAAGGTGCCGGGCCAGATAAAACAAGGTGGAGGTCTGGATTCAGCCCCCGGGCCTTGTGTTTGCCACCTGTGATCTAGTGTGTTTCTGACTCAAGCCAGGTGAGTCAGAGTCTTTTCCTGTAATTTTTTAACTACTCTCTAGCATGAAAGACAACTTCCTTCATGCCAAACATAGAAAGTATGAAAGATGAGCACTAGCAGTGTTATCAGTAAGCAAGCTTAAGAGATTGAAGCTCATTGGATTCATGGAGCTGAGAGGAGGTGTCTGGGCTAGAGAGCCAGAATGGGAAGGTACGGATTTCATGTCATTCAGGTCCCTGATAGAAATGGCCCCTGAGTCATCCTGCCCTTTCTGCCATTGCATGAAGTCTCTCTTTTTGCCTGAATTTGTCTGATATTAGCTTCTGTTGTTTGTAACCAAAAGACTGCAGGCAAAACAGTTATATTATGGAATAGGATCCAAAATCTTTTTGAAATTTAGTATATAAAGTAACCTTCAAAGAAATTTTGAATTCACAACAGACTACTCACATCTCCCTGGATCTCTCAAAATATACCTCTACTTTACTATATTTGGGATATTTTTTATTGTTATTGTTGGAGCTTTATTGAGATATACTTGGAAAATAAAAACGTGTACAGGTGATGTTTTTACATACATTGCAAAGTCAAGCTAATTAACATATCCATCACCTCACATAGTGAACAGTTTTGTGGGGCTGTGGAAGAACACACTTAAGACCAATTCTTAGCAAATTTTAAGTATTGGATTGGCCAAAAAGACCATTTAGTTTTTCCCATAAAATAAAAGACACGTTTTTCATTTTCAACAATAACTGTTGATTGAATATTTTGAGTATATTGGCTATTCATGCTATTGGCTTCTAGTGGGGAGAGGCCAGGGGTGCTGCTAAAGATCTTCCAATGCATAACACAGCCCCACAGCAAAGAGTTATTTGGCCAAAATGTCAATAATACCAAGAAACTCCACAAACCACTTTGATACATTCAATCAGTTATAGCACCTTCTCCATACACTGCACTAATTTTATTTTGCATTTCAGTTGCATTTTTACCTTTCTTGAAATAATAAAGCATAATATACTGAAAACTTACATATCTTCTTCCATCTTCAATATTAAAATGGCTGCACAAAAATTCACCAATTTTGATATTTTTTTAATGCATGCTGACATGACAGCTGTCACAAAAGAATCTAACAAAATTGTTTTCAAATGAAGTTAAAGAAAACTAAGCACTACCATCAAATGGAAAAAAACTAAATGAACTTATGGCCAACTGAATATATAACACAGTACTTTTTTAACTGAAGTGACTGTGCTGTATGTTAGATCTCCAGAACTTATTTATCCTGTGCAATTGAACATTTGTACTGTTTGGCCAACTTCCCCTCACTCTCCCCACCCTCCTCGCCCCTGGGAACTACCATTCTACTCTCTGTTTTTATGAGATTGACGTTTTTAGATTCTCCTTATGAGATCATGCAATATTTGTGTTTATGTTTCTGGCTTATGTCATTTAGAATAATGCCCTCCACGTTCATCTATGTTGTCTCAAGTGGCAAAATTTCCTTGTATTTATTTTTTATGGATTAATAGTGTTCCACCATATTTATGTATATCACACATTCTTTCTTTATCTATCAATGGACATATACATTGTTTCCATATTTTGACTATAGTAAATAATTGTGCAATTTATATGGGAATGTAGATATCTTTTTGAGATAATGATTTCATTTTATTTAGATATTTACCTAGAAGTGGGATGGCTGGATCTATGGCAGTTCTATTTCTAATTTTGGGGGGACCTTGATAGCACTTATTTGCCATGTTGATAATAACCATTTAACATATTTTAGTGAAACATTTATAGAGTATTTTTATGACACTTTGGGAAAATTGTTAATACTTCTTCTTGACCAGTAATAAACTGGGAAGTTTGTTAGTATTAAATAGTTAGAAAATGTTGAGTGAGTTTTTAGAGTGATGAAATGGAATGTTGAAAACAGGTGGTGATGAAAAGGTCTGAATAATCATTTGGTAACAATCTCACAGAACCTGCCTAAGAATGAAACCATTTGTTTCTGAATTCTGCATCCTACTGAATGATGTAAGTTATACTCTTTGCTGGCTGATTCCTATCATACATGAATCCTTCTTTCTGAATTCGCAGTATTAATGGAGATGGGCAATTGTAATGACTGATTTCCTTTCTAGCTTTAGGAAGATCACCCAATATCTATTTTTTCTATCCACAAAAATTAGACTAATACTGTGTTTTAGTTTGTACTGCTACCAAATAATTTGTATGAATTTTTGTTTAAAAATATATTTCTTTAATTCATTTTTGAATGAAATGTCATTATACTTACTTATATATTTTGTATTTTAATTGGCTAAATAACTGTGAATAATGATATTAAAGTTCATTACCAATATTTTTTCTTCTTAATTGTATTCTTAACATCAAACATCCAAATGCTTTTTTTATCTCTACTTAATGTAAGCCCATTTTTTTTTTGTATGGT
>VMDR010017274.1:0-20287 GCA_007922815.1 Macrotus californicus | reverse complement strand
TCTTATTTTAATATGTTAAATAGCCAGTGGCTAATTAAAAAACACACATCATTCTTAGAATTGGAAGGGACAAATTTTCTAGTTCAGTGGTCTGCACACTTTTCGATGTAACTGGAGGAGAGGACCAGAGACATCTTGATTTATATACTAGGGATTGTTCACAAAATAAAGATTTTGTTTTAAAAAAAGACCTAGCTACTTTGTTTAAAAAGTCTTAAAAACCACTATTCCATTGCACCCACATTCCACAGCTAATATGGCGCCTAGAAAAGGTTATATGATTTATGTATCATTCAATAACGGTAGTGTCAGGAATAGAATTCAGGACTCTTGTGTGTCCAGTTCTCCTTTAAAGCAGTGCACCACTTCAAATTTAAGTCACAGTTAAAAATAAAATTGTTTCATTTTTCTTGCCTGTAAAATGAGACTGGACAAGATATGTCTGAGACCATTTTCCAGGTCTAAAATTCTGACTCCCTGGATGCCAAGTTTAAAAAGATGTCTATGTTCATTTAAGATAAATAAATGTTCTTAAACATAACAGAAATCTTCAAAAATGTTAAGGACTCCAGAGAGATACAAGTCAAATACAGAAAACTAACACTCATTCAGTAGTTACCTTTAGGGTCCTGAAACATTTTTGCAACTGCACTCTCTTTTATTAGTTAATACCAAGACATGAAACAATGTTTTCAAAGACCTCTGAAATAATCATAGTGAAAGCTTTTCTTAGATATCCTTTGGAAAGGAAATGGGCCTTCAAAATATATACTCAGTAGATGTTCAAATTACAGAACGCCTCAAAGAGAACCAAGTACATCACTCGGAAGTTGAAAATAAATGGACTCAAAGGAGCATTAAGCCTAGCTGACACATAATGGTCACAAATAAAGTTTTAATTCCCACCTATTAAAGCCTGAAAGAGGTTGCTCTGAAATATGTTAATAACCCGTTCTATGGAACTTCTGAGCTGTCTGTCTTCAGTGTGGCTTAGTTTCAAACGATATTCTTCCAAAAGGTGCAATGCTCTCTGGGTATCTGGGAAGAAAAACAGAGTCTGATTAAAATGATTTACAAGAAAGTATCACACACTAGCTATGCAGCAAAAAAAATCTGTAAGACATTTATCTACACAGCTCCCAAAATCCGCCTGGTCAATTGATGCTATGCTCATGTACACCCCTATTTCCTAGAATAATCCAAAAAAATGTAAACCTACATCACAGAAGAAAAAGGAGGAAGGTTAAGTAGTTTTATTAAATGTATACTGGTCATCTACCATAAAAAAAAAAAAAAAAAAAAAAACCACCAAAGTATTAGTAACATAGTTTCAGCTGATTCGATGTGCAAAAGCAGATTATCTATAATTTCTCATTAGAAATCCAAATCTTAACTGTTTCAAATTAGTTCTTAACCAGCACCCTACATTTGGCTCACAAAATAGTTTGGTAAGAATGATAAAGTGAAACATTAAAACACCAATTCAGAGTTTCTAAAAAGACGTTTCAGAGGGAGAAAATTAACTGCCTCTCTAGTGACTAGGGAGGTGGCAGGGAGGAAGGTTTAACAGACACATAGGTGCTTCCACGCTCGGAACGATGCGACGCCTGGGCTCCCTGTAGTAGGGACGGGAATGTGCTGTCTCGTTAAGTCACACACACACTGTAAAGCCCAGCAAACCAGGAAACAGACAGACAGAAAAGCAAGGGGCGGCCACAGAGAGTTCTGAAACAAATCCTCACCTTGCTTCCGGACCGGCATTTTCCTCCAGAACCAGGAAGGGGGCACACACCTTAAAAACACAAAACAGAAAGGAAACAGAACTAAAGGAGAGAATGGAGTCGTGGTTAAACTAGCATTTCCCCCTAGACCTCAAGTCGAAATACTCCCAGCCCCGTCCGGAAAACCCACCTGGCGGAGCCTCCCCTGGAAGGCAGAGCCTCAAAGCCCAGCAGCACCGACCTGGCGAGCGCTTCCCCGGGCCCGCCCCGGCAAACGAGGACCACGACAGAAGTCGGTGGCCCGCTCTGCCCGAAAGCTGCCCCCCCGCCAAACGGCGCTGGACGCGAGGCCGCCCGTCCCCGGCTGAAGTCCGCGCACTCCTCTCCCGCTACGCCAGCAGCGGCTGCTCAGCGCACCGAGAAAGGAGCCAGCTGGGCCGACCGCGCCGCCCTGCTGGGGCCCCCTCCGCGCGCTTGCCTTTCTCCTCGCTCGCTCCCTCCGGGCTGCTCCAGCGGGGGCCGGACGGGGCAGCGGCCGCTCTCCGCGACGCCCTCGCGCCCCTCATGCACACCTCCGCGGGCCCCCACACCTGCGGCGCCACCACAAAGTTGCAGCGAGCGGCGTGCGCTCGGAGCTGGGGTGCGCCCCGGGCCGACTCGGGGCGTCTTCCTCGCCCTGCCCCGCTCCACGTCCCCCGCCCCGCCCGGGGCTCCAGGAGCTCAGCGGAGGGAGTGAGGGAACGGGGGAGGAGCTCCCCGCTGCGGCCGCACCCCCACCGCCTCCTCTTCCTCCTCGGCCGCCGCCTCCTCACTCGCCTCGGCCCGCTAGCCCGCTTGCCCTCTCCCCTCCGGGCCGTCCCACCCCCGGAACCTCGCCTCTTTCCGCGCCCCCAACCGCTCTCCCCCCAAACTTTCCGCCAAGATGGCGGCCCCGAAGCTGGACTGCCGCACCCCCACGTGACCACTTTCCCGGCGCTCTCGGCCAATGGGAAGTGAGGAGGCGGCTCGCGCCCAGCCCGGGGCTCCCGGCGCTACCTTTGGGTAGGGAGGGGGAGGGGGCTGTGAGAGGGGCCCGGAGGTGAGTGGGGAAGCCGAGCCCGGGAGCGTCGCAAGTGAGCCTTCTCGCTTAACGGGGCGGCCACCGAAGGGGCTCCGAGGACAAAGGAATGGACACACAGACTCTACAGGTGGTCCGGGGCGGCCCTGGAAGAACCCGCCTTTACCTCGCCCCTAGCCCACGGGTGTGTCCGGTGTGTCCGACGGTTTTGAGCGAGTAGCGCGCCAGGCCGAGACGGATCGGTGTTTCTGAAGAGACGTGACTTCACCTTACACCAGACCCAAGGGACACATTCCGAGACACTCTTTAACCTCACCAAACACGTGCTGTTTGCAACTCCACGTCAGGAAAAAGTGCCTGGCGCCCCCGGGGGTGATCCCCAACCAAAAAAATCAGTGTTGTGCAGGAGTCCACAGCACAACCCTCGTTCGGGGGCGGGAGGGGGCGGAGCCTGGGGAGGTGGAAAAGGGGGGTGTTTGGGTCTGGGTGGCAACCATCCCTGCACTGTCATCCACTCCGTACTGATTTTTTAATAGTTATTATTCGCCCTTAAGTAAAAGTTTTGAGGGAGGGGCTGAATTAAAGAAGGGCACGTGAAAAGGGAGGTTCGTTACTTTGATAAGAGTTTTAGGATTTTACTGGAGGATGTTAAAGTCTAAGCGATTAATTCCAAGCAAGAGTGGATTTAAGGGTAGGAAGAGAAAACTCTTTCCTTCTTTCATACTCGCATTAATTCATTTCCCCCGCTCAGTCATCAGCTTCCGGCACTATCCAAGCTCAGGCGGCCCCTTTAAGAACTCACCTGTAGCGTCCCCTCCCAGGCCGAGCTGCCCTGAGCTGGCCCTGCTGGTTCACCTTTCCAGTGCTCCTCGGAGCGGGACTGCGGGCGAGGCAGGAATCCGGCCGGGAGCTGAGCTATCCAGTTTGTTCAGAAAGTCTCCGGAAAACCCTCCCAAGGCGGTGCCCGGATCTTCCAGCCTCTTCTGGATAATAGGGGTCTCCCCCGCTCTGAGGTCCAGAGAAAAGAATTTGCCCAAGGTCACCCAGGGTTGGTAACAAAACTGGAAACACGGAGCTCCTGTCTTTCAAAACCCGAAGAAACTTGACAGCCTTTCACCGAGGACGTATTCTTGGGATAAAAAGGGAAGTCCCGGAACCTCGTGCTGTAACCATAACAGTTACTCAGAGGTATGCTGACCCTGCTTTCACTTTGGGCTTGTACCGTGAGGTCCTAACTTGTGAAGACCCCACTAGATCCACTTTCTCAGCTTAAGAGAAAGAAACTGAGGTCCAGAAGACATGTAGGCTGATAAGTTACAGCATCCCAGAATTAGGTCTCCTAATTCCAGGGCTCTTTCCACTGTGATTTTTTGGGCAACTTGACAGTGGTATGTTGATATATGGGCAGCAGATCTCTATGCTCCCCTGGATCAAGCAACTGGGGAGCTTAAACAGTTAAAGCAACATTTCATGGAAGAATGGATGGAAAAGTGAACTCTTAAAAGCAATGAGCTTAAACAGAGACAATTTTTAAATAGTAAAATTGGTTTTTTTAATAGTGAAAATGTCTGATGCTATGCATGCTATTATTATCAAAATTTTATTAATGAACTGTGATTCTCTTCTAAGAATGAACTCTCCAGAATTCAGGAGGAAAGGATTTTGCCCTCCTTGTTAATATACTTTGTTGTTCACAAATGTTCACTTGCCATGTTCTCAAGGACCCACAGCCTAGTAGCAAAGGGATTAAAGGACAGTGATGCTTTTCCCAAGAGCCACTGAAAAGCCAACAACAAAATGTGTGAGTTCTCAGTGTCATCCCAGGTCTCCCCTAAAAACAAAAAGGAGGAATCGGAGGAAGAGGAGACGAGGGCACAATATTCTTCTACTTGTCATCCTCTAGCCAAATGTGGCTGTTGGCAGTCCAAAAGTAGAAATGAAGCTAGCGCTTTTTCTACTCTCAGTGGCCAGGACAAGTCCAGGCCTAGTATGAGGGGCCTTTACTACTCATTCCTCCTTTCTATCCATCTGTATTAGTTATCTGTAGCTGCATAACAAATTCCTCAAACCTAAGTAGCTTAAAATTTAGTAGCTTTCTGTGGGTCAGGAATTCAGGCTTAGCTGGATGGTTCTGGCTTGGCGGTCTCAAAAGATTGCAATCATGATGTCTATCAGGGCTGCAGTCATCTGAAGGCTTAACTGGGGTTAGGGGAAGCTCTTTCAACATAGCTCACCCACATGGCTAGTGAGTTGATGCTACCTGTTGACAGGAAGCCTAAATTTCTCACCATGAAGATCCTTCTATAGGGTTGCTTGAGTGTCTTCATGATATGGTGGCTGATGTCCTCCAGAGCAAGTGATCCAAGATAGCAAGGCAGCAGCCGTATCTTTCATGACCTAATCTCAGAAGTAACACTTCATCATTTCCACAATATCCTATTGGTTATTTAGGTTAGGTTATTGGTTACTTAGGTATTCATACTGAAGAGTAGGAATGCCAGGAAGTAAGAATCATTGGGTCCATCTTGGAGGATGGTTACCATATCGTCTTAACATACAAAGCAATGACATCTGGATTTTTCCAAACAACTTTTAATTCCTTGAAGTCTTCCTTACTTTATGCAAGTAACTGCTGCCATTGAATAGGATTCAATATAGGATCTGATTACTTTTCCTGCCTCCTCATTAATTATATTTTCCAGCCCCAATTAACTTCATTATCTCTCAGCTCTAAACCTTCCCTTCCCAGCCACACCAATCAAGCCACCTACACCTCCATATCTCTGTCTTTGTCCTCTCCCCTGTCCAAGTCCCCAGCCTATCCTCTGTAAAGGTGCCCAGATCCTGCCAGACTCTACTGCATCTTTTGCTCTCATTCTGGCAGAGTGGCAGTGTGCTACGTTGCCAAAGCAATCACTAAACAGAAAGGATTTGATGTCAAAAATGCTTACGCCTGCTTAGGCTGCAAGAAGAGGAACAGTGTCGAGAACGATAGAAGTGATCACGCTGATCAGGTCTCCACAAAATGCTCAGAGTGTATTTCCTGGTAGCATACTTTAAGAGGGATCTAGACAAACCAGCATCTGGAGAGAAGAGAGTAACCAGAACAATAGGAAATAATGAGACTTTGCCTCAAGAGGAACAATTGTAGAATCTAGGGTCCTATCTTTGAGAAAATATAGGGCTCTGGAAGCTTGACTTCAATCTTCAAACAGGCTTATTCTGTGTATCCAGGGGACGCGACTAAAACTAATGGATGAAAGTTACAGAAACACAGGAACTTCTTTTTTTACATGATTTGTCAGAACTGTCCAAAATTCCAAAGAGCTGACCCAAGGTGGTGGGTGTTTCCCATCAAGCAAGGGCTGAAAGAATCCAATAAAGTTTCCTTGTCAGAGAGAGTGGATACCCAGGACAGAAGATTGGACTAAATGGCCTCTAAGACCAAAGTTCTAAGCACTTGAAACTTTAGTCCCTTCTTTGGTATTACTACCATTTTATCTACATTGAAAATTCATCCCACCCAGTTTAAGTGTTACCGGCACTAACTTCCTTCTGCACAGATAATTCTTATCAGAACAAAAGGTGCAAGTTGAAAACAAGTTAAAAATGTGGACAGTTGCCCATTTCCATGACAATTGGCACTGAAGTCATGCTTTTTAATGGATAATCCATTCTCAAATTTTTATATTATTGTGAAATGGGTTCCTAAGTAGGTGCAGAACTAAGTGACTCCCATTTAAACTGATATACTCTTATACTGGTATAGCCCTTGTATAGTATTCAAGTACATCTGAGAGAAACTTACTGGTTATGATTTCCCACTTTGCAAGAGGACACTGAGGAAGAACAAAATAAATAACCTAGTCTGGGACACAACATCTAAGCTCATGATGGAGCTGGGACTGAACACTATTCGTTCACTGTTTTTTCCATTAGACTACATTGCTTTTTCTCTACTTGACTCCTTTCTAAGTTAAAAAAAGCAAACAAAAGAAATTTGTGTGTATATGTGTATGTGAGATACAGAAATGGAGACAGAGTTAGAAAAACAGATACTAAGAGAAGAAAAGAGACGAGAGATTCTGAAAAAATAAAATGCAAATAATAGGCTAGTGTGTAACCTATTTATCATATATTTGAATGTCTTTAACAGTGGAGGCAATTTTGATGGAAATAGGAATGACACCTCAGACCACAAATAAATACCCACATCCTAGTTATATGTTATGGCTAAATGAATTTTTTAATTAGTTTATTGCTGTTCATTTACAGTTTTCTGCATTTTCCCCCCAGTAGTCCCTCATAAATGAATTTTTTAATGCAAAGATGTTTACTTAAAACACGGTAGCTTCTTCCACCCCTTCCTTTATTTACCCTGCTAAGTACCCTAGTGCAGGGGTGTCAAACTTGTTTTCTCCGGGGGCCACACCAGCCTTGCGGTTGCCTTCAGAGGGCTGAAATAATTTTAGGACTGTATAAATGTAACTACTCCTTAAGTGTTAAGGAGCTGAAATTACATTCAGCCCTTTGAAGGCAACCACGAGGCTGATTTGGCCCCTGGTGAAAATGAGTTTGACACCCCTGTCCTAGAGCATGAATGAGCATTTTCACAAATGTATGGGACATCTCACCTGGACCTTAGACATCATGTAGTACAATCATTTCATTTGACAGACATGCGAAGTAAGTTCCAGAAGAGCTCCAGACAGTACCGGCACTTAATCCTCAAAGGACTCTTTTTTTCTTTTTTGAGAGTAGAAGGCTACTGGCACTTCACGAACAATCCATCTTCTTCTTGGTAGGGAGAGGGAATGAGAATAGTAATCTTTTCTAAAGCTATATTTATAAGTTTTACCAAATTTGCCTGTCTGCTTTTGAAGAACCCAGGATATTGACAGGACTGTAGGATTCCTTATTGAAATCTTTAGGATTATACTCCAACATCCTTACATGAGACATCCTCCTCAACCCACTCCCTGCCAAGATGATTACCAGTCTATTCAAAGAAGGCTCTGGGCAGGGCCCGCTTAGTCAGCTTATCCTTTCACAGGTAAAGAATAGAAACCTTAATTGGAATTTGAAGAAAGGCTATTAGAATATTAGGAAGTCATTTGTATTCCATTTCTGAGATGTGGCTTGGTTAATGAATTCTGATAAGCAAAAGAAGCCAAAATACTCTTCACAATTGGATGTGGATTAAGTCCAATGACCAATCAATCTCCTTTAGCACAAAAAACTGCTATGCTCTTCCAAAAGCTTTCTGTGCCAGTCTTTCATTTTTGGAAAATGACACTCGCTAGAGCCATAATCTTCCTATTCCTTATGTTGTATAACCCCAAATTCCTTTATTATTTCATTTTATTTTAAGCTCGCAGAAAGAATGATAAAGGCAAAGAATTATTTAAATATAACTTTCTATTTAAATTTCATTTAAATTAGATTAATTTCTTCCAAAAGATAATTTTATCTACTGAGATGAACTATTTCTAATTAAAACATCTGCAAAAAAAAATCCTCTTATAAATAAAGTGGGTTGCAGTTGAGGAAACTTGCAAATATGCTTTTTTAAAAACATTGCAAAAATTCCCCAAGTTGGATATCATTTCAAATTGTAAATTACTATATGAATAAATAAATCCAAGCCCAAAGCAGGCAGAGGATAACAAAATAATAAGTACAAACACAAAAATAAAAGGGAGCATAATCACTTGCTAAGGAAGATGAATAAAATAATTTAAGAATAAGGGAGGGGCAAATATTTATTAAGAAATGCTACCATGATAATTTAGAGGAGCTTGGGTTCAAGGGAGCAGAATAAAATGTGTCTGTTCTCAGAAAATCACTCCCAAAATATTAGACCAAGAAGAAATTTCCTTCATCCTCAATGAAAATAAAAGTGCTTAGTAACCCCCAGCATGACAGAAAGTAGTTGTAGAATTGGTCAAATTCAAGTGCCTGGGCTGGAAGTTGGGAGAATGGAAAATACTCCTCCTCAAACAATGGTACCAACCCCCCAAAACAACAACAAAAACCCCCAGCCCCCCAAAATTCCAAAAACAAAACAAGTAGGGCGATATCTCCAACTTCTTTCTTAAGATTACTGAGGCTATTTGGGGTCTTTTGTGGTTCCATATGCATTTTTGGAATATTTGTTCTAGTTCTGTGAGATATGCCATTGATATTTTAATAGGAATTACTATGAATCTGTAGATTGCCTTGGGTAGTATGGATATTTTAATGATGTGAATTCTTCCAGTCCATGAACATGGTGTATGCTTTTACTTATTTGTATCTTCCTCAATTTCTTTCTTCAGTATCTGACAACTTTCTGAATATATATCTTTTACCTCCTCTGTTAAATTTATTCTTAGGTATCTTATTTTCTGTTGTTGTTGCAATTGTAAATAAAACTGTTTTCTTAGTTTCTCTTTCTGGTAGTTCCTTATTGGTGTATAAAAATGCCACCAATTTCTGAATTTTAATTTTGTATTACTTTACTGCTACTTTACTGAATTCATTCATCATTTCTAGTACTGCTACTTTACTGAATTCATTCATCATTTCTAGTACTGCTACTTTACTGAATTCATTCATCATTTCTAGTACTTTTTTTCATGGAGTGTTTAGGGTTTTCTATACACAGTATCATGTCATCTGCAGATAAAGACAGTTTTACTTCTTCCATTCCAATTTGGATGCCTTCTACTTCTTTTTGTCTGATTACTGTGCCTAGGAATTCCAGTACTCTGTTGAATAAGAGTGATGAAAGTGGACATCCCTGTGTTGTTCCTGATCTTAAGGGAAGTGCTTTTAGTTTTTGTCCTTTGACTATAATGTTGGCTATAGGTTTCTCATATATGGCCTTTGTTATGTTTAGGTATGTTCCCTTTGTTCCCACTTTGCCGAGAGTTTTTATCATAGGTGGATGATGGACAAATGTTTTTTCTGCCTCTATTGGTATGATCCTATGGTTTTTATTCTTTGTTTTGTTTATGTGTGTATCACATTTATTGATTTGCAAATATGGTACCAACCTTGCATCCCTGGTGTATGATCTTTTTAATGTATTGGTGGATCTAGTTTGCTAAAATTTTGTTGAGGATTTTAGCATATGTGTTCCCTAGGGATATTAGCCTATAATTTTCTTTCTTTGTAGTATCTTTATCTTGTTTTGGAATTAGAATAATGCTGGCCTTATAAAATGAGCATGGGGGGGGGTCTTCTCTCCTCCTGAATTTTTTGGAATAGTTTGAGAAGGAGAGGTGTTAGTTCTACTTCTAATGTTTGGTAAAATTTACCTGTGAAACTATCTGGTCCAGGACTTTTGTTTGCTGGGAGCTTTTTGATTACTGCTTCTATTTCATTAGTTGTAATGGGTCTATTCAGATTTTCTGATTCTTCCTGATTCAGTTTTGGATATGATTATATGCAGAATCTAATGAGCAAAGTAAACTAACAAACAAAATATAAATAGACTCATAGATACCGAGAGAACAGACTGACAGCTGTCAGGGGGGATGGGGGTTGGGGAGCTGGGTGAGAGAAAAAAACAAACACAGATAACAGTTTGGTGGTTGCCAGAGGGAGAGGGGGGCAGGGGGAGGTAGAGGAAGGTAAAGGGGAGACAAATGTTGATGGAAGGAGACTTGACTTTGGGGAGTGAATGCACATACAACATACAGATGATGTGTTCTAGAGTTGTACAGTGGAAACCCGTGTAATTTTATTAACCAATGTCACTCCAATAAATTCAATAAAAATTAAAAATACAAGTAGGGGAAAAAAGAGAGAGAGGTAGATAGATAGATAGATAGATAGATATTAACATGTGAATTCTGCATGGTGAATATAAGACTGTTCCATTTATCCTCTGTACTCTTGTGAATATTTGAAAACATTCCTTAATTAAAATTTTAAACCTAAAAAATAAAAGCAGTTGATTGTCTTGAAGAACTCTAAAGAGCTAAAGAAATAGAAGCTTCAGGTTCTGCTGACGATGAGGTGCAGCTAGATATGGTAAATGGGAACTGAAAACAAGAGAATGGTTAAGTACCCATACAAGTATAAGGAGAAGTTACATGCTATGTTCCCACACACTCAGATAGGTGCCTGTCTTTTCCTATTCCCCCAAAAGACAAGAGTTTGTTTACTGGAGAAAAAGAGGCTTTAGATTTTCAGACACGAGGCACAAAAGAAGATGGAGGTGAGTTAAAGTATCCAAAACAGGAAAATGAGAGAAAATCTACACATTGAACAATAGAGATTCTTCCTCCTCAGCCCCCTTCCTTCTCCTAGATCCAGGAAAACTTAATTGCCTGAGAAAAAAAAGATCAATAGAAACTTACAGTTGGGAAGTTCTCAATAAAAGTTAGGCTAAGCCATCAAGAAAATGTAAATCAAAACAACAATGAGATACAACCCACTAAGATGGCTATAATCAAAAAGACATATTTGTTAACACATAACTGTTATTATAACAAGAACTATCTAGAATGTGGAGCAATCAGAACCATCATACATTGCTGATGGGGATGTAAAATGGTGTTGTCAATTTGAAAACAGTATGGAAGTTTGTCAAATGGTTAAACATACAATTATCATATAACACAACAATTCTACTCCTAGGCATACACCAAAAAGAATTGAAACATATGTCCACACAGATGTATACAAATGTTCATAGCAGTTGTATCCATAATAGTCAAAAGGAGAAACAGCCTAACAGTCAATGAATGTATTAAAAAGGTAAAATATCCATATAATGAATTATTATTCAAGAATAAAAAGAAATGAAATATTGATATATACTACAACATGGTTGATCTTTGTAAACATTATTTAAAGTGAAAGAAGCCTGTTACAAAGGACCACACATTATATGTTTCCATTTATATGAAATGTGAGAATAGGCAAATCTATAGAGATAGGAAGTAGATTATTGGTTGCCTAGAGTTGAGGGGTATGAAGAGGTGAGGGGCTCATGGTGGAAGACTAAGGGTTAGGATTTTTTTTGAGGTTAATGAAGATGTTCTTAAATTGATTGTGGTGATGGATGCACAGCTCTGTGAATATACAAAAAGCCATTGAACTGTACACTTTAAATGGATGAATTGTATGGTATATGAATTATATCTCAATAAAACTATTTTTAAAAAGTTAGGTTGGCCAATTTATTGCCTTTCAAGAATGCTTTCCAGTCAACAAGCCTCTCCCATGCACACAGAACTTCCAATCAGCTCAGCTTTCAACAGAAGAGGAAACCAAGGACCACCAGACATTTGGGGAATGCCTCCATCATGAAAGATGGAGACCAAAAATGGGCAAAAAGGGAAAAATAAACCTCAAAGGAAACAAGAAGTCAGAGTCAATGTAAGGAATATAGGAAAAATCAACAAATTATAATGAATATCCTCAGAGAAAACATTGAATCCGTGAAGTGAAGACTATAAACAAAAAGGAAAAAATATTTCTTTGAAATTAAATTTTGAAAACAAAATGTAAAATTCAATAAAAGGTTGAAAGACAAAGTCAAGGAAATTTTCCAGAAGAAAAGAAAGATAGAAGGAAGGAAGGAAGGAAGGAAGGAAGGAAGGAAGGAAGGAAGGAAGGAAGGAAGGAAAAAAATAAACAATGAAAAGGAAAATGAGAGGTTTGATAAACAAGGGACATTAAATAATAGGTATTACAGAAGAGAGATTAGAAGAGGAAATTAACAAATAAATACTATAGGGAATTAATAAAAGGAGAGGAAGTTAACAAGTAAATAATACAAGAAATTTAACAGTACCAAGAGATAAGAATCTATAAGTCAAAAAAAAGGAAAAAAGAAAAGCTGACTGAGCATCAGCAATAATGAATGTAAAAAGACCCACAGCAAAACCCATCATTGTGATATTGTAGAACATTAAAAATGCAATGTAGATTCTAAATGTTTCCAGAGAAAAAAACAACAGTTGACATACAAAGAACTGTAAATTAGGAAGGCATCAGAATTCTCAATACCATTGGAAGGTAAAAGACAGTAAAACAGTGCATTTAAAATTCTAAGGAAAAAATACTTTTCCTCAGGATTATATGCCTAACCAGATTATCATGTGAGTATAATTAAAAAATTATTTTTCAATGTCTCAAAAAATTTATCTCCCATGCATGCTTTTTCAGAAGGATTCTATATGGATGTGCATCAGCAAAACAAGGCTGTAAATCAAAAGAGAAGGAGATGTGGATCCAAGAAACAGAATCCAAGATGGACTAGGTAAAGGGAATTCTCAGAATACTGGTTTAAGATAATTTTAGGATTACAGCAGTGTAGCAGGACTTTGAGAGGAAACAGTACAGATGGGAAGGTTGGAGTCTTCAGTATCAATGTATCCAAGATAAATATGGAATTGGTAAACCAGCTGATAGTTTTGATCATAAGGAAAAATGTGAAAATACATGATAGACTTCTGGCCAAGATGGAGGCATATGTAGACACACTGTGCCTCTGCACACAACCAAAAGAAGGACAACAACAAATTTAAAAACAAAAAACAACCAGAACTGACGGAAAATCAAACTATATGGAAGTCTGACAACCAAGGAGTTAAAGAAGAAACATTCATCCAGACCAGTAGGAGGGACAGAGATGGACAGCTGGGCAGAGAGGACTCTTGGTAAGGCAGCAGCTGGAGGACCTGGCGAGGTAGTGGCTGGTGGACCAGGTGGTCTTACATTCATGTGCAGATAAACCGGGAGGAATAACTGGGGAGCGAGATAGACCACGCAACCCAGTGTCCCAGCACAGGGAAATAAAGCCTCAAAACCTCTGACTGAAAACACCTGTGGGGGTTGAAGTGGAAGTGGGAGAAACTCCCAGCCTCACAGGAGAGTTCATTGGAGAAACCCACAGGGTCCTAGAATGTACACAAGCCCATCCACCAGGGAATCAGCACCGGAAAGGGCCCAATTTGATTATGGGTAGCGGGGGAAGTGACTGAAAACTGGCAGAGAGCAGAGCAAGTGGCATTGTTCCCTCTCAGACCCCTCCCCCACATAAAATGTGTCACAAAGCAGCAACATGGGTTGCCCCGCCCTGATGAACACCTAAGTCTTCACTCCTTACTACGTAACAGGTGTGCCAAGACAAAAAAAAAAAGGTCCAAATGAAAGAACAGATCAAAGCTCCAAAAAATTACAACTAAGTGATGAAGAGATAGCCAACCTATCAGATGCACAGTTCAAAGCACTGGTAATCAGGATGCTCACAGAATTGGTTGAATATTGTAGCAAATTAAAGGAAAAAGTGAAAGCTATACTAATAAAATAAAGGAAATTGTACAGGGAACCAAAAATGACAAGAAGGAAACTGGGACTCAAATCAACAGTGTGGACCAGAAGGAAGAAAGAAACATTCAACCAGAACACAATGAAGAAACAATTCAAAAAAATGAGGAGAGGCTTAGGAACCTCTGGGACAATTTTAAATGTTCCAACATCAGAATCATAGGGGTGCCAGAAGGAGAAGAAGAAGAGCAAGAAATTGAAAACTTAGTTGAAAACATAATGAAGGAGAACTTCCCCAATATGGCAAAGGAAATAGACTTTCAGGAAGTCCAGGAAGCTCAGAGAGTCCCAAAGAAGTTGGACCCAAGGAGGAACACACCAAGGCACATCATAATTACATTTCCCAGGATGAAAGATAAAGAGAGAATCTTAAAAGCAGCAAGAGAAAAGGAGACAGTAACCTACAAAGGAGTTCCCATAAGACTATCAGCTGATTTATCAAAAGAAACCTTGCAGGCAAGAAGGGGCTGGCAAGAAGTATTCCAAGCCATGAAAGGCAAGGACCTACAACCAAGATGACTCTATCCAGCAAAGCTATCATTTAGAATGGAAGAGCAGATAAAGTACTTCCCAGATAAGGTAAAGTTCAAGGAGTTCATCATGACCGAGCCCTTATTATATGAAATGTTAAAGGGACTTATCTAAGAAAAAGAGGATAAAAAATATGAGCAGTAAAATGACAATAAACTTACAAATATCAACAACTGAACCTAAAAGAACAAAAACAAAAGCAAAAACAAAGAAAACAACTAGAACAGGAACAGATTCACAGAAATAGAGATCACATGGAGGGTTATCAGTGGGGATAGAGAGGAGGGAGAATGGGGGAAGAGGTACAGGGAATAAGAAGCATAACTTGTAGGTACAAAATAGACAGGGGGAGGTTAGTAATAGTATAGGAAATGGAGAAGCCAAAGAACTTATATGTTTGACCCTTGAACATAAACTAAAGAGGGGGAATGGGGGTGAGGGGGTGTGCAGGGTGGAGGGGAATAAAAGGGAAAATGGGACAACTGTAATAGCATAATTAATAAAATATATTAAAAAAGAAAAATGTATCAAAAAGAATTTTTCAGAGTTGGTGTGTGTAGGAAACCTTAAGATATTAAAGAAAACTAAAATAAAAAACATCTAATTATTAACTTTAGAAAAATAAATTATGTAAGAAAGAAAATGTGATCATTATAGGCTATTTGGCTCAAAAATACTGTATTTTTGCAGTCCCAGTAATTAAAACAATATAGTGATGGAAACTGATTTAACCAAAATAGAGAGACATAATTGAAATAGGAGGATGTTTAAGTAAACACTTAAAGTTTCACCTATCATAATAGAAAATCAATTGATGATATCAATTGCTGAACAGATGTATCAGTCTTTGATATTATTTGGTAATATAGGAGTAAATTCCAGAAAAAGACATCTAAAAAATTGCAGGTTTCTCTACAGACTGGGAGCAGTGGGGAGAGGAGGAGAGAGCAAGAAATTACTTTTTTATTTATGCTATAAGACTTTTGGCAATTTTTGACTTTTAAATTGTATTTACATGTAATAAGTTGATTAAAGATAAAGATTATTTTAAATTTTATATAAACAGAAGGTAGGTGATACTCATTGACTTCCAATCCACACTGAATCCTTAATCAGAATTCCATTGCTTACCATGGCTGGTGTGGTCCAGGGGACTGAGTGCTGGCCTGTGGACTGAAATGTTGCGGGTTCGATTCCTAGTCAGGGCACATGATTGGGTTGTGGGCCAGGTCCCCAGCTGGGGGCGTGCAAGAAGTAACCGGTGGATGTTTCTCTTGCACATCAGTGTTTCTCTCCCTTATTCTCTCTCCCACCTCTCTAAAAATAAATAAATAAAATATATTTTTAAAAAAGAATTCCATTGTTAAATGTAGATTTAAAGAATCCAATTGCTACTGCTGCTGCGGCCATCCCTCCTGAAGAATGAGCCTGTTGGAGGAAGTGGTCATCACAGGACCAGAATGACAAGGGTACAGAATCTTCTTTTGTAGGAGTCTCTGATGTTTGCTCTAGAGAATTTTAAAATTACTTCTCAGAAGCTTTCCAGCTTACTATGTGTAAAATTTTTAGAAACAACTAGAAGATCTTTTGAGAGTGAAAATTTTAAGTTTCTTCTGCCATCATAAAAACTCCAGATAAAATCACTCTATTAGCATCCAGTATTAAAATATTAGTATGCCTTAGTTTATATTCTGATGCTTTCTTTCTTTTTTTTTTTGTCTAGCTGATGCTTTCTTTAAGGGTATATTTTAAAAGAAATGTACATTTTTTTAAATTATGTAACTAATATCTATTTAGGTTAAAGAATAAAACTGCATTTAGAAACAAAATTTATTCTCCATTCCCATCCCCCCCCACAACTCACACTCTTTAGAGTGGCTTTTAATAACTTGGTAAATCACTTTGCATGCCACTATATATTTTGAGATTTCAAGGGGGATGGAAGTGAGAAAGCAACTTAAGAAATTGACTGCTATGTTGAGAGACTGAATATATACACAGAGATGGGCTAGACTGTATATGATAATGGATCTCTAACCCAGGGAACCAAACCACTATCACTGCTGCAATTAGTCTAGAATGATTAGAACTTGGTCAATGACTTCCAACTTCCCTTTTCTTTCTCCTGCTTCTAACTCAGGATTAACCAGAGAAAACCAAATATGTTCTCCAAATCAATCATACAAAATGCCCTACTTCTAGTTATCCAGACTCCAGCTTTCCCATTCCCCTGCCTGCCTTAGACCAAACACAGTGATGGTAGCTGACCCCTGACCCACAGCAAGCTCTGAATAAATAGCCACTGTTCTCATTCAGGTAGTCATCATTTATTTCCACAATGACAAGAAAAAATTCCCAATAAGAACAAAAATAATATCAGAATAACTGTTTAGTCTACTACTTTAATAAAAGCTTCATTCATTAGGTTCAGCTAATATGTATTATGCTGGTATGAGCCAGGCACAAGAACAAATTTTATTTCTCTAGGACAGAACTTGTCTAAGAAGGAAACTGCATAGTTGAATCATTTGGAGTTGGGCATTCAAATCTTGAATCATTGTTTTTGGTCTGTAGCAAGCAAAGTACTTACTTCAAACTTCACAAAGTTCCTTGGTTAGACCTGAATGAAGAGAAGGTCTCAGCAATTAATGAAAGGGCAGGAAAAGAATGACTACTAATAATATTTTTCCTGCTAGTCTTCTTATTTTTAAAAATCTCTTAGTGCCCCTGAAAGTTTGCAACACTATTGTTAAATCGTTTTTCAAAAAAATTATATAAATAATCACTTGTGTAAGGATTATTGTCCCTATTCTCCTCAATTATGTTCAATTTACTATTCCAGACCACAAAGTTTTTCATTAACAAAAAAAAGTTGGCAAACAAAGCATCTGAAAATATTTTGATTCAGGGAATGATATTCTGGCTTTACTGAATATGACATTTTCATTAGCACTGCTAATGAATTATACTTCTTCCTTTTGGGAGTCATGATTTATTAAAATAATTAAAAGTTTGAAAAAACACCAAAAGAATTACACTCATTCATTTTGAATATGACTAAAGTATTTGCAATAGAAAAATTACTGAGTACTCCCTAAAGTCATGGTGGCTTGTAAACACTGCGTAATTCTGGGTATTATCGTCAGAAAAACATGGTACTGTTGTTGCTCATTCGAAGGATAATGTCATTATAATAGCTTTACTCTAAGGCATAAACCAGTTAAATGAAGCACCAGAAAAAGAAAGGCAAAAGTTCGTTTGGTTAATCATTCTTGTCCTGAAGTTGGTTGACTCCACATTGAGCCCGAAGGACATGCTCCAAGAGTATACGGTTATTGTAACGGGTCTCTAGGCTTCATTATCTCTGTTCATGAAGTTGTCTGTTCACACTTAGCTTTGAAAGTTAAACATGAACAAATCAGGGGAGAATAATAACTCAAATATAATATAGCATTTAGGAAGATCTCCTTGGACCAGGGCTTTGGGTCCTTCTTTGCACTGTGACCTTATACTGGAAACTTGGGTGTGACAGTGCTGTTCTGGTCCAAAGTGCCGGGAAGTACAGATCAGGTCAAAGTCAAGCTCAAGGCAGGCTGACTTTGGGGTCAGCCTATTCACAAGTCCTTTTTCAGGGAATCACTTGAGGAACAAAGGCTACTGGGGGTCAGCAGAGCCCTTCTCCAAAGCCAAGCCAGTTGGCTTGTCAGCAAATTTGTCTGGTGTGTTGGGTCCGGACTCCTGAGCACAGAATCCTGTTCACAGAAAGCTCTTTCCCAGAATCCTCCATACTCAAAGAGGAGACTACTTTAAACTTTTTAACTATGGTCTTCTTAAGGTAAAAGATAGCTTTTTAGAGAAGGGATTAGTTTAGGAGCTTACATTACAGGATAACAAAGATTTGAGCCAGTTCAGAACTAGTTCTGGCAGAACTGCATTAGCTCTTTTGCCCAAATGAAAGCCCTCCTGCCCAAGGATTCTCTTGAGGATGGTGCTGAAGGAGTTTGGGTCTCTGGAGGCTCTAGAGTTGGTCAATGCACCAAGCTCAGTTGTCATGGAAAAGTTTGCTCACCTTCAAGTAGGAAATGTGAAAGCATTACCAATAAGGAGGCCTTCATTCTTCAATCAGATCTATTCAGTTCAAGCAATATTTAATACCTCCTAGTATGTTCCAGGCACTGTGACTACAATGATAAATGTGACCCAGTTCTTGCCATCAAAGAGCTTATGTTTAAATGAAGGAAGTCGATACAGATAACTTAAGTATAATGCGATACATGATAGGAAAGCAAACCCTGGACTGAGTCCTGAAGGATAAATTAGCCAAAGGAAGAAAGGTGGAACAAATTTCCAGGCTGGGAAAAGGAGATGAAAGGCAGCAAGTCTGGGAAAGTCTGGGAAATTCAGAGGCAAGCTAGGCACAGTGAGGGGCCTTCATATTACAGATTTGGGATTCTAGATTTTCTCTATTTTCTAAGAAGAGGAGTCTGAGTCTCAAGTTACATGTGATGGCATGGTGGTCTTCACAGTCAGAAGCTGTATTCGGCATCTCGTTGAAGTCCCTCCTGAAGTGTGTACTTTGTCCTGCACAGAGGCCTGGGAGGTAGCCTTCACATGCCCTCCTTCCTTCCTCCTCAGTAAGTTTCTCTGATCTTCTGGCATTTCTCTGTCAATCTTATTTCCCTCCCTCCTCTTTGCTTCCCCCTTGAACTTCTCCAAAGTGACCTCATTTCATAAAGCAGGTTAATTCTGGGCTGAATTTAGGTCCCTAACATAGTCCTGTTTGTAAGAGACCTTGGCGTTCCCAACGTACTTTGCTCCCAGGGTGCTTAAGTAGCCTGGTATCAGGTTATTTGGGAGTGATCCCATCAAGCAGCTTAATTGAGCAGGAGAGTGAAAAGGACTGATGGCCCAGGGAGGAAATGAGGGAGGGAGAGAAGAACAGAGCTCTAAAGGCTAGGATCTTCCAGGTTAGCAGCTGCTCTCTGACATTCCTAGTTCCTAAAGATCCACGCCAACTCGCAGGAGCATTATTAGCTCCTGGGCTCAAAAAATCATGTTGACACAGTTATCAGAGTATTCTTGGAAAATTTGCCATCTGATGGAGTGAGTCCTAGGATTACTTTTTCTTCATTTACATTTTATTCTAGTTTATGTGCTCAGTGAAGAAACATTAGAAAGTGGAAAACTACTAGGAAAAAAACAAAAATTAACCAAAATTGTACAGCCCAAAGATAACTTCCAACATTTGCTGTAGATTTTCTAGCATTTTTCATGTATATATTTTGCCTACAAAAAGGGTATCATACATGTTATTTTGAAGCACCTTTTTTTAAAATGGGAGTTACATTTATTTTTCAGCTCCAAAGAGATAAACAAGTAATAATGATTGAAAATTAAGGCTCTGTCTGAGTGATATTTATTCCTTGGAAATGTGTGCTACAATTCAATTAATGGGTTAAATATTAAACATTGCAGTATTGGTACTTCATATACATGTTTACCCATTTAAGATGATTATTAAACATATAGCATATATGTACTGGGGGGACCCAAGAAACCCCTGGAATTTATTTTTTAAATCGTGTATTTATTTTTACATGTTTAAACTTTAGTCACCATGAAAATACTGCTCAATTGATGCAATACACCT
>VMDR010017273.1:0-20273 GCA_007922815.1 Macrotus californicus | reverse complement strand
GATTGGTCTGCAATTTATTCTTTTTTTTATTCACCTTGTACAGTTTAGATTTCAGAGGATTTTTTGCAAGTGTTTCCTTCTTTTCTGTTATCCAGAACTGTGCCAACCATTACAGTAGTTGCTAGCCATATGTGTCAATTAAGTCCTGAGATGTGTTGTATGTGTGCAATACACACTAGCTTTTTAAGACAACATAAAACATAAGACTATAAAATAACTCAAAAATTCATAATGGACTAAATGTTGAAATGATAATATTTTAATTATATTGGATAAAATAAAATTCATTATTGAATGAAAACATATGTATAATCACCTGAAATCAACTTGTTTTAGGCATTTAAAAAGAACTCCACTGCAGCCAAGAAAGGAATGGAGATGGGAAGAAATAAAGGTATGCAGTGGATATGTAACAGAGTGCTGAGCTAGAGATCCCAACAAATCCCAAAGCCCCCCACAGCTATTACTTGGGGGATGAGAAGAGTGAGTAAGGCCATTGAGAGCTACTTAGCATATCTGAAGAACTTGGCCAGTGTTTTAGTAATGTTAAAAGCTGTGCCTGCTCAGAGCCAGGGAGGTGGGCTGACTCTAACCCATGATGTGATGTAGCTGGAGGAGCTTCCTGCACCTATGAGAGCATCTTGGAGGTGGCTCCTGCATCATGGGACCATGCTTACCTAGACTAACAATAGCAGCCAAGAATGTAGAAGAAACCAGAGTACTAGAAGGTGTAACCCAGTGTAGGAGGAGTTGGAAATCAGGTTGCAGAGGAAGATCCACACTGGGTTTTAAACACAGGTGTGGCAGCCTTTTGGCGGCTTAACCATGTGGTTTGGGAATGGAGAGGGAACTCTTGCCACACTGTCTCTTAGCCATGCTAGAGCTCTGGACCATGTGAGAAGGAGAATGCGAGAGCCATGAAGCCATGAGAGATTCCCTCCCCACCCCCGCCTCTCAAGCTATTGACCATGTAGCTGGGGAATTAGAAGCCTCTTGACCCGGTAGCAGCAGTGTGGGGTCTTGGCTGCAGTTTAAAAGGATGCAGAAGGATTCCCCAGCCTACCACGAGGATGCAGTTTTGGATTAAAAGCAGGAGCCCGGCTGAGCACAGACAACTGGAAGAAGTTGGAATACAGACGGGAATATGCCTAGCTAAGCTACAGACTTCTATTTCTCTTTTTGAGAGAGTGTTCCTCTGACTGGCCTGGTTTGGCAAGGGGGAACAGGACTGTGTTGTGGGTGTTTTAAAGAGACTTTGGGATTTAGTGGTGACATTCCACCATTATTCTGAACCTGTATAACTTTTGAATAAATAGTTCCTTTTCTTTTTTTCCAAACTCTGGCATTGAGAGCCACAGTTCTTATCGGGGCAGGCAAAAGAATCCAGAGTAATAGAATCCAGAGAGGAAATTCTCTTACAGATACAGTTGAAGGTCTTTGACTAGAAACCCCAGAAAATGCCAGAGTCTGCTTGAAACTTTGAGGGCCATCACCTGCTTCTTGCATGAACTGGTTCATGCTACACGTGTTCTTACTCTTTGAGTCTGATCACAGTTCTTAGGAACAAGATGACACTGTTTCTATCCTCACAGAGAGCCTGTACCATGGGTCCTATTCTTGGCTTTCAAAGCTGCCTTTGAAGGAGGGTTAGGTTACTAGATAGAAGGAAAACAGGAGAAATCAATGCAATGCAGAGCAAACAATTCAGCTTTCTCTGAGGCATTTGTTTCCTGTGCTATCTGTGGTATCTGCTGTGGTTCTGTGGGGCTGTCAGGAGGCAGAAGTGTGCAACACATGGCAAGCAATTATATGACTGTGTTAAATCAATTGTTATCTCACATCCTGAAGAACAAACAGAGAGTTGGAGAAAACAAGCAACAGATTGTTGTTGCAGCTTCTGTAATAAACAGATTACTTTATTAGACATTTCATGGACAGCTGCTAATTTCTTGCTAGATAATAAAATAACAAATCATTTCTATTTATCCTGACAGCACAAATTCCATACTGATAGCATCCTTTCAGTACAAATGTTGTCATTCCAGCCTTCATGGACTGTCCTAGGCCAATAAATAAATAAATGGACAACAAGGAAAGATAAAATGAAAGTCTGGTTCCTAGAATGGGCATATTATACAAAGAGCCAAGTTTCAAGAAAACCTCAGTGTATTGCTTACCAATTCCAAAGAAATAATCTGGGAGACTGACTATGAAAGACATGGGTTTATTAGGACTTACATATGCACTGGTCGCAGCTGGCTGGTGAAGTTTTCTCTAATACAGGCTTTCCCAGTACAAAGTCATGTAGAGTATAGAAAACAAAGCAAAGAGGCAGGCATATAGGGGTGGGGGGAAGGGGTGCTGAGCTCATGCAAGCTGTGAGAAATATAAAAACATTAGCTATTTCTCTGTGGTTATTTACAGTTGGCCTCACATCTAGAATTGGTCTATTTGGTCATTTCTTGACTGAGGAGCTGACCAGGCTCCCAAGGTCTTATAGTCCACTTGCTGATGGCCTTCATCATATTCCCACAGGGTGGGAGGGGTAGTTGGGGCTTGGGAGTCACACAAAGCATGACTATGATGTCCTTGCACTTTTTGTGGGATGTCAATGGTGATGATATCCTATGAGCTTTACCCTTTTTATAGCAAAGTTTATTATTATCTCTGCTCTCTAGAATTACAAGCACCAGGAATCAGTAGGCTGGTTCACGTTATGGAAGCTGAGAGTCCTTAAATAACTGTCGAGACAAAAAGGGCCAGAATCTGGATATAAGCTCAGGGTTGGGTCTCAGCCATAGGTGTCACTGGTCAGTTTAGCAAGTTGTTTTCTGACAGCAACAAAGTGGGGATCTTTTGTGGAATGGTTACCAAACAAAAGTAGAGTTACGCTGCCCACCATTGAACACAGGCATAAGACAAAGGTTAGTGGGAAAGGAAAGCAGTCTTTATTAAAATATTGTACAATTTGGGGAAACAGGGGACTCTCCAGTTCTAGGCTCCTCTCTTCCACAAAACACAGAAAAAATTCATTTGTTCCCCAAAAATACTGAAACTGAAAACCAAACCCAGAAATTCTACTCCATACTTATCTGTCCTTGTGGAGCCCAAGGCTCCTAGGTGGACAGCTCTCCAGCTTTAAGCTTCCTGGAGTCTGTGCACCTGGTGTGTACCACCATCACCATGCTGTAGCTTCTCGCATCAGTAGTATGGGGCCTGTAGCCAGTCATGCATGGGCTCCATCCACAGGGCGTGGTGTCCATCATCTGGCTAGTTTCCAGGGCCCACTGGATCCCATGAGCACTCTGGCCTACATGTCCGTTTGTGGATCCCAGAGGAAAGAAAGGCTGACTCTTTGCCCTCCCTCCATTTAAATATCACAGTGCAAACCTCTGTGCCCCAGAAGGGTTTGGCTCCCCAGCCAATCCTGTCCTTTTCCCAGGCTAGACTGGCAGGTCTGTACCTCCCCCTGCTGCCATATTAACCTTTAGGTGCACATACCTCTCTGTCCTGTGATTTCTCCTTCAATCAGGAAACAGAAGGGGGTAGGAAGGCTTTTCCCTCCATCAGTCACCCTTGCCAGCCTCCAGCCTCACACAGACTCTGCACAATAACTTCTTCCTTCTGCATCTCTGCCCAGGGACCAGGAATCTGTTGTTAAGGCTTGATCAGCTTGGTTACTGGGTCAATGCGATGCTGTCATGCTGG
This sequence comes from Macrotus californicus, assembly GCA_007922815.1. Taxonomy (NCBI): domain Eukaryota; kingdom Metazoa; phylum Chordata; class Mammalia; order Chiroptera; family Phyllostomidae; genus Macrotus; species Macrotus californicus. The sequence goes on along the minus strand of VMDR010017273.1, from coordinate 16,565 downwards.
TTTGGGCATTTCCTGTGGCTCCTCCCTCACTCTGGGTACCACATCACTATCAGTACTATGTCAAGGACTAAAAGCCTTCTGTCCAGAACTCTGCAGAGAAGAATGTGAAAGTGCCTGAAATGCCCACCCTAAAAAATTCTTTTCAATCAAAATCCCCAAGACCCCTGGAGAATTCAAATGTTGTCTAGGAGGAAAAACCCACCTACTGATGACCACCTATTGATACCTGAGCTTGAATCAGTTTAAATTCTGAGCATAGTTATGGGTTCCAGGATGGCCTGGGTGCTTCAAATGGGGGTTGGGGTCAGGGAGTCTGCAGTAGCTGTCAGCCCTGAGGCCTGGCATGAGAGTGGAATGGGAGCATCTTGACCACCTGCATCTACCCCAAGCCTTTGGCTAGCCCCTGCTCTGCTCCCTCTGCCTCAGCCTTTAATGAGGCCAAGTACATGCATGCAGGCAAAGAGGGAGATGACATAGAGGAAAGAGAAGGGGTAAGGTTAATGAGTGAGGGAACTTGGGTGGTGTGCTCTGGAAGACCTTTCCAAAGAGGAAAGGAGAGAAGGAATATGCCATGTGAAAATATAAAGGGGCACCTTCTTATAGTCTGTGCAAAGCCCAGGGCCTAGACAACTTTAGTGGGCCATGGAACATCTTGACTAAGAAACAGCTCAATAGTGTCATAGATTAATTATGATAGAGCATGGCTGTGAGGCAGTCTGGGCAAGGTAGTCCCGGTGTTACAGCTCTGATCATGTAAAATAGCTCCAGTATGATCAGGCAGCTTTGCCTTGGTGTTGTAGCTCAGCCAGTGTTACAGCTACAGCCAGGAAAGGTAGATGAAAACTGAAAATGTACTCCAAAGAGACAGAAGGGACACTGGCTTATATGGAGAAGAGTGCCAGCCCCCAGCCCCTGATTGGTCCATTGTTATGCAAATGAGGACTCTAAATTGCCACCGTTTGATTACTCCAAAAATACTGTATTGATTGGTTGGAATGGAGCTACTCTGGTAGATGAAGACGCTAATAAGGATATAGCTGCATAGGTCCAATTGAATGGAAAAAGTCTCAGTCCTATTGGTTGAAATATGATCCTAGGACCTCATTTATAAAGTCAACTCAGATAGCAGGAGCACAGTGCTGGAAGGTTGACAACCTAGTTTGTGACTTTACCTGAAATGCAGCCTATGTGAGGGATCTCTGTAAACAATGGCTGCCAGACTCTGGTTATGGATTATCCACAAGAAATCCTCTTGGGGTCAACAGAGACCACTGAGGAAGTCTGGATTTTATCATAAACCCAACAGGATGGATGTGTTGGAGAGTTTTCAGAGGAAGGGTATGATCTTATGTATGTTCATAAAGTATTGAAGACAGGAGAAGGAAACTATGAGAAAGAAGAGGGAACACAGAAAAGAAACAACTGGAGGTGACTGGAATAGCACTGGGCACACATAGAAGACCAAAGACATTTCTTCAGGCAGTGGGATGGGGTTACACTATACTGAATCAGTTCTGCCTCCCTGTATAACTTTGCATTGTCTCTGACACTAAGAACCTGGCTCCTCCATGTTCTAAGGCAAGGATCTATATAACTCCCTTTCCTCTCCCAGTTTCACCTCTTGAAAAGTGGCTCAAACTTCATTAGTTCTCATTATAATTTCCATTAATCCAATACTATAGATTTTACATTCACATGTCATTCATACCCTCTAAGATCTGACAAATAATGAACACTGTGTCCTCTCACAGGTGAAAGACCATGGCTCAGGTAGCTCATTAACTTATCTAACATCTCATAGCTAATCCATGGTGGAGGTGACAATGGAATGCAGATAGGTCTGATTCCAAATACTCATCTTCTTTCTACAAATTGGTCTGAGATCAGTGAGGGAGTGTGTAAGGAGTATGGCTTTTGAATGAGACTGGGACAAGCATTTCCCCCCATCTCACACGTCATTCTAACTCTACTTTGGCATGTATTTAGGGTACAAACAACTGGTGTGAAATTGGAAAATCATTTGTTCTGACTTCATTGCTTGTTAAGCATATGTGTGGAGACTAACAAAGCTCTAAGCTCCAGGTGTCGGGCCCTGGGAGGACCCTATTCTATCGGGGGTCTGCTTCGGTCAACTTCCCTTCACATTTGTTGCTAGAGGGTAGACCCTCCCAAGCGAGGTAATCACCAAGTTTGATGGAACAATGAGAAGCCAGCATCATGCACTGAGGGTGGGGATGAACCACCATAGAGATGCATTCATCAACTGCATGAGAATCAAGAATGAGCAGGTGAACCCATGGCACATTGGCAGCTTCCTATGACTCTATGTCAGGTTGAAAATACATTCTTAATGGAAATCCCACTGGTCAGAACCCCTTGGAAACTTTTTACCCTGAATGGAAGTCAGTGACCCCAGGGGAACAGTTTCCATCTGTGAATGGGTGCTTGGTGCCAGGCCTTCCCCACAGTGTATGTGTAGTACAGGGCAGTGGGCATGAGACATAGACTAGGGGGCCACAGTCACTGCTTACTTCATCAGGGAGACTGGTGGTCAAGGAGTCCATTCCCTTGGACTCTCCATCCCATCAATGCCCAGCAGACAGCTTTTTCTTGTTACATTTTAGGAAAGCATAAACCTGGATACATTTTTAAAGGTAAGATTTTCCAATGTAAATCAGTGAGACATAGGTTGGTTTATAACTGACTTCCTCAATATTAGTGAGATTCACAGAAAATCGTGTACATGAAAACATAGACTTATAATAATAGCCAACATTAATTAACACTGAATGTTTGCCAGGTAGCATGCCAAGCATTTTTCATGCTTTTTCTTATGTTGTCCTTTCCGATACCCTGTGAGATGTATGTTATTATGGCCTCAAACCATCCTTTTTTTTTTTAACAAATCAAGTACTGCCATGTGCCCAGCATTGGCTCATTACTGGCCCATGATAGTAAATAATATGGCAGGATACCTGTCTCCATGATATTGGGGAAGGTGGACCAGGACACCAGGTCTTGAAGTCCACATTAACTGCCAAGGTCACACAGTGAGAATTTTAAACTGGGTCTGCTGGCAGACCACAAGCCACCCTGTGCGCACCTTAGCCTCACCCTGGACCTCCTTCCTGGGAATGTTACAAACTATATACCATATTTTGCCATGTATAATGCACACTTTTTGGTCCAAATATTTAAGGGAAAAATAAGGATGAGCATTATCCATGGACATAATGATTATATAGCATGCGTATAATACATGGCAAAATATAGTAAGTATCTAGTGTACAAGTTGGACACTGGAAACCACTCACCTAAACTTTAGTCATGGGTGGGATATTTTTGTTTCTGTTAAAAAATCACAGAAAATCACCCTGGCCCTGTGGCTCAGTTGGTTGGGTGCTATCCTGAAAACAAAAAGTTTGCAGGTTTGATTCATGGTCAGGGGATATGTCTGGGTTACAGGTTTGGTCCTGGTTGGGGTGCAAGCAAGAGGCAACAAATCGATGTTTCTTTCTCACATCAGTGTTTCTCTTCCTCTCTTTCTCCCTCCCTTTCCTCCTCTCTGGAATTAGTAAAAGAAAAAAAATTAAAATAACAGAAAACTGGTGGACAAACTTTCTAAGTTTTAAAAACCTCTAGCCCATGTCTGACAGCCCGAGATAGAAGCCCCAGGGAGACAAGAAACCATCCACAGCCTCTCAGAGTCCTCTGTAACCCTAACCACCAGCAGCTCTATCCTCCTTCAGGCCAAGAAACTTCAGGCTTGAAGATATACTTCTAATGTCAATAGTTTCTCCTCAAAAAGAGAGTTCTCCAGGGAGCAGCAGCTGAGGTTCCATCTGTGTCCAGAAGTCCTTCCATTTGGGATGTACTGCCCTAAGGTACAGAGCTCTGAGAACAAGGGCTTAGAGGTGGCTTGGAAGCAGGCCTGGGCAAGACCCCTGTACCGTGTGGCAGGGCCTCTCAAATTGGAACATACACACTAATAGCTTGGGAGTCTTGTAATTGTGCAGATTCTCATTCCTGAGGTCTGTGCTGGGGCACAGAATTCTGAATTTCTGACAAGCTGATGGATGTCCTCAATGTTTTGGTCCATGTACATTTTGGGTAATAAGTTCCTAGAGAATCTGTCATCTCCTGCAAGATGAAACACATGGCTAGCTGTGTGGACATCAAGTGGACCTGGAGCTGGATCCCTAGGAGAGGCAGGAAGACAGGAGGAATAGGCTACAGAGGGAGTTCAAGCTGGCTCCTTCCTTTGCAGTGTCAGATAGGTCATATAAATACACATCTCGATTTAGATGAGGAGAGACTTCATTAGAAAACCTACTGCAATACAAGGGGGCCCATTGCAGTAGTGTTACCATAAAATAATCAGTTGGAATGCAGAGAGTCTCCCTCATTGGCCAGGAGGAGGAGGAAAGAGGAGGTTCTTACACTGAGCATGCAGAAAGCTGTATATATCAATGGATAGGACCCAAGTGTGCAAAAAGCTAGCAGGATAATTGGATAGAAAAAAGCTCTTCTTCCCTGTAGCAGAATGGGGGTGGTACCAGGGGAAGGTAGGCACATATGCCATAGAAGTCAAAATAGCATGTGGTGGGGTACTGGACAAAATAGCGTGTGGTGGGGTACTGGACGTAAGTAATGGGGTACTTACTGATTCCCCTGAGTCTAGGCTGGGGAAGGAAGGGATTGGTTGGGAGGTGGATCACCCACCTAAAGTCTGTAAAAGTTCGGGATGTTGATTGGTCTTGGGATAGACCAGAAAGCACCTGGTCTATCCCAACTCCAAGCTAATATAATCCCAGGCTAACAATGAAGCTCTCTTGCCCACCTGGTGATGCACTTGCCTGTGTTTTCACATACTCTCTTGTCTGGGAGCATGGGACCATGTGGCCCTACAGCTGCATGATCATGGGCTCCATACACAGGCTCCAGGAGGAAGCCTAAAGTGGATAGTATCCTGGAACAAGCTAAGCTACCAGATGGGGACTAAGACTGCTGAGCAGCTGCCTGCGGGCTTCAAACAACTGTACATTAAAATGGAACACAAACTCTGGACACTTGCATTTTTCTTGGCCTGGCTGCTGGCATAGTTGGAATTTTTTCATGTGAGAAAGATGATATGGCTTTTGAGATTGGAGTCTGCCATTCTCTCAGGTTTCATAGCACCTGAAAAAAAAAACCTCTTTTATTTTGCATCAGCGTCTGCCTCATGAGTTTGGCTTTTGTGGTGACAGGCAGCCAAACCTCCATTTTCTTTTAATTACAATAGGGATATGGTTAGACCATGAGGTCTACATGTGTCTCAAAGGGCAGGGAGAAGAATTTGTTTTGAAAGGGAGGCATAAACAAGGCTAGAAGAAGGTGCATGAGAGAGTGAGTGAGATGAGCAGGTGGTGGGAGAGGACAGTGAAGCAGGAAATGTCTTTCAGCCAATTCATAGGAAGGGTCTGAGGAGGGACACTGGGGGGATGCTGTCTACATTTTGACCTGGGAACAAGCTGAGGTGGGCCCAAGTTCAGGGGCCTGGCTGCAGGAATGGGGGAAGCTTAACTAAAGCTTTGGCAATTCAAGTTAGCATGTATTTTGTCTAGATTGGTCAGTGGTGACAAACAATTCAACTAATCATTTATGAGGCAAATAATGGGAATTTGGAAGTTCTGTATGTGGCCTTGTCATAGGTAAACAAGGATGACAACTGTGCATCTTATCTAAGGCATATGTGTAGGGTGGTTCTGTGCAATGAGGATTTCCAGGAACACAGGGTGGGGGATTTTTTCATGGTGAAGCCCTGGGCTCAGGTAAAGCTTAACATTGTTAGTGCCCATGGACACTCTTTATAATGTGTCCTTCTTGTCAGTGTAGTTGTTAAATAGTTAAAAATTAGAGTCATACAAATATAAAATGAACACAAGCACAATATTGTATTTAGCTCATTAGTAAAAGGATCAGTAAGATGGTGGGGCTGATTCAAAAAGAAATAGAGAACCAGGTTCCAGACAACCAGAGAAAGTATCCTGAATTAAGTTTTCTGACTTAGGGCCAGTGACTTAGGGCCACCACTGGTTGGTTAATACCCTATGAGGCACTAAAACTATAATATTTGGGATTATTTTTCTATAGGGAGGAAATCATATGCATCTGTACTAGATTTGGTTTCTAATTTGTCTTGTAATTCACAGTGTCTGACCTTAAATAATGGTAAATTATGGATCAAGCACAGGTTCACTCCCCTAGGTAATTGAAGAATTCTTGGTTGGTCTTGTTAAACATCGTTCTAGTATGGTAAAGATTGTGCTACTCACTTTTTTTTTTACTTCCTTCCATATTTTAAATACTTTCTTAATATATCTAAGAATTTATAGGGGCCTGTTTACAAGCTGGCCTGTTTAAAGAATAACCACACTATAACCTTTTTTTCAGACAAGCATTATAGTCAATGAGAATAGGCCCTGTTGGTTTATGCCCACTGATAGCAAAATGGTTGATCATGTTATTTTGTTGTTTCATGCCACTGCATATTCCACAAGGAACATTTTGGGAAACTTTAAACTATTAAGTGTGTGTGTGGGGGGGAAGAACCTGTTTCTATTAACATTACTTCACATAGCAAAAACAGTTTAGTAAGCTTCAAAAAAAATTTTCCTGAGGGGTGAATAATATCAAATATCAGAAACCTAATGTGTTGAGGCTCTGATGAGAAGCGCTGCCAAATGAAACTGTTATTAGTTCTCCTGTAGCCAGAGCCCTTGTTTGTACACCCAGATGAGCCCACATTTGTTAAAACCACCAAACCCCACTTTAATTAGTCTGCTAATAGAAAATTGTTATGACCCCAGTTACTCTTGGCTTCCAGTTTTTGCCTCTAATTGATGGACTCAAATGTTGGAAAAATTTTAGTTTCAGGTAATAGCTAATAAACTTAGCAATCAATATATGTAAAAAACTATTGTTTCAGAAACTGAAGGCATGACCCACCTTGACTCCAGGAGACCATAAGTAGTTCTACTTTTGTGCCTCAGGAGGGCTGCAAGCAATCAAGATGGTATCTGAGCTATTGTACTCCAGGGTGAGATGAGCACTGCCTAGGGCACAGATAAAGACCACTGCCCAGGACACAGATGAAAGAATGTTGCAGCTTTTTATCTCATTAACTTTTCCCCTGAATTCCAATCCCCTTACCTACATTTTTCTTCTCCTTATAAAAAGGGTCAGTTTAAAATGGAACTTAAGATGGTCTATTAGGGTATAACCCACAATCTTCTCAGATCGTCGACCATCTGAATAAAGTACCCATAAAGATTCAATCCTTGTCTCTTCTTATTGGGACTGGTAGGTGACAGGTAGCACAAACACCAGCTTTTCTGGTTTCATACTCTCTGTTGAATATTATGTGTCAGGAGAAATCCAGAGATTTTGTTAACAAAAATAAGCTGATTTATGTCTAGAAATATTCAAACCTGTACGATATTTTATGAATTTGAGCCAAAATGATGATAATTGCTGGGAAGCAAAAACTCAATGATTAAAAAAATGCTCTGGAAAATGGCAATTTTACCACTTATTTTATACATCAGAATGAAAGGAGGCATAAAGAGGGTTACATGAAACTCATCAGTGTTAGATTAGGGAGGTAGGAGAAAGCAAAGTAGGGGAAAATCTTTGGAATGAATAGAGTAAAATGAAGAGACAAATACTTCTTTTACACTAGTGGATATAGGATAGCTAACAATTAACACTTACAGCAATAGAGATGGTACAAGACAACAATGAGAAGCTCTGTGGTCTTGTGTCCTGGTGGGAGATTATGCCCTAAGAGGTATGGAAAAAGAGATTACTTAGACATCCCAAAGTCACATTATATTAATTGCAAAAAGAAAGACAATAGAGAGGCTCAGTTAAGGTACAGATTGAACTTTGTTAGGGAAAAACACCAGCCTAGGACATGACTACCCTCTTTGAATCTTGACCACTTTTAGTTAGAAATTTTAGTTTCAGACCATCTTATGTGGTTACTTTAAGTCTTTGAGTTTGTAAAGCCACCATGCAGGCCTCCCCTGAGCTTGTCAGGCTTAGTACTTAGCCTCTATTTCATCCACACTTAACACATTTTAACAATCAGATTGAAAAACAGGAATTGTTTGTAATCTTTCCAGTTAAAGTAGTGTGTGACGACCATTCAAGGCCTGACAGATTCATGGTATTTGGGCGGACGGAAGAATATTTATGGAGCTGTTGGAATATCTGACATGCCTTTATTCAAAGGTGGATGATCCATGCACACTCAAGCTGCATGTCTCCCTGATGAGAAGGCACTACCTGCTTAAATACTAGAGACAAACAAAGCCGGCAGCAAGCCAAAAAATTACATAACATAGCATGATTCTGTGCATGCACGCCCACTTCATGTTATGAGAACGATTTATTGGACCCAGTCTCAAGGTTATGAGAACACTACTTATCAGGCCCTGTCAAGGTTATGGGAAAACTGCTTCCCTTGGTTACTCAGACACCTCGTTGAGGAAGCCACACTGCCTCCATTTACCCCACAATCTACCCCTTCTGGGTTTCTCACTACACAATCTACATGAGGATATCTTCTGTAAAAGTCCCTTGGTGAGGAGTGCAGAGCTCTGTACCCATAAACCACAACAGCAGTAGAGGCTACAGCAACAAGCAAGCAAAACACAAGTGCTGCCACAGCAGCAGCAGTACAAGCTGCAACAACACATAGGAAATAAGGCCAGCCCTACGTACAGTGGCCAGTCGAATTCCCGTGCAAGTAAGGCCATTTATGTGAGCCACACACCCAGAGGGTCCCAGTAGGATCAGCAGCCTACAGATTATTTCGTACCTCCCAGTAATGTCCAAAGTACGGGTCTGACAGAGACCTGTTGGAGTCCAGCCCACCTGGGCTTGTTCTCAAGGCTTTTAATACAGAAGTGGGGCTGGCCCAGACAATCCCACAGTCCCAGATGTGAGCCAACCCTCAGCTTCCCCTCATGGAGCAGCTGACCAACAGCCAGGCCCGGTCGTGTCACTGCTTTGCTCCAGTGCAGGTGCCAGTCCAGGAGGTGTTCAACGAGGAATGTTTACTGTTCCACTGATTCTGTAACCAAGTCTGATTTTAGACAGAAGCTGGAGAGATGAGCTATGAGAGGCTGGCAAATGTGCTCAGGGGGATTTCAGAACAGACCCAGCATGCTGATTGGTTAGCCACTGAAGCATAGGTAGGAACCCAGTCCACTAAGATGTTACTTTGCACATTAGGGGGGAAAAGATAGAGCAGTTATAGGCAACATTAAAGACAAGTCACGACCCTCAGGCAATATACAAGTAAGCTTCTGGTCAACCAATAAGACAGTGGCTGGCAAAGTGGGTTTTCCTGGGCCTGAATACCACACCTTTCATACCTCAACTGGGGGCTTAGCATTTATTTGCAATAACAGGGGAGAACTCATAATGGGCCATAGGGAAATCACAAAGTTGTCATGAAGAAGCATTCTGTGGTCTGCTGGCCCTGGATATGTCACCTTTAAGACTCGGGCCCATATCCCAATCACCCATGGCACTATTTTTAAGTTTCTTCATACCCCTTGAATCAAGGTAAAAAGAGCCACCCAGAACATGTGAGGGGCTTTTATTTCCCACAGCCATGTTCAAGTGGCTGTTTGCCCTCACTCCAGGCTTTCCGGAGTGGGCAAGAGAATACTTCCCTGTTTTCCCATGCCTGGTTTTAGTAAAGCATCCTTAGTCTGTACCTGCAGCTGAATTGGAACTGCAGTCTAGTGAAGTAGTGCTCCCACCAGAGCTGGCTGCTCCCCCTCCAACTCCTCTCATTTACTGTCTGGAGGACATTCCATTAGAGTTTCATCCAAACCCTCAGCATAGGGATCACAGCTGCAGCTCACAGGCCCTGCTTTAAGAGACTGTTGTACTGTTCAATCATTCCAGCAGCTAGGGGATGATAGGACACATGGAATTTTCAGTCAATCTGCAAGTCTAGAGCCCATTGTTGTACCAAGACCCCAGTAAAATGCTTCCCCTGATCACTTTCAATGATTAAGGGTTGCCCATAAGCAGCACATAACTGCTCCAGCACAACAATTACTGCTTTCTGATCTAGGTGCCATGCGAGATAAGCAGCTAAAAGACCTGTGGCCATGTCCACACCTATAATAGCATATTTATATCCTTCTGAACTAGGTAGGGGCCCAATTACACCCACCGTCCACCGTCCACTCAGTAAGAGGTACCTGTCTCTGAACCACCTACCAATAACATGATATACAGTAATTTGTTTCTGGTGGTCTAATTCCCAGAGATCTTGCCACAAGGCCTGTCCCCACAATGGGCTATGCATAACCATCCATTTAATTGTATGCTATGTAGAAATCCATGATGTTAGCTCTCGTATACAGCCCAACTCTTTGTGAAAATAGTCAGGAGCGGTGCTTCGTTGGCAGCCATGAGCCACACAGCTTAGAGTTCTGCCCACTGGCTACTCTGTTCTATGCCAGTGTCAAATCAGATCTTGTCTGTGTCTAGCTGGATTGCCACTGCAGTCCACATAGCAGGCTGGACCCTACTGGACCCATCAGTGTTCCATATATCTGAGGGAATAGGTGCCTGCCCTTCGTGGAAGGGACTAGCTTCCATTTCTTCTAAGGGACAGGAGCAGTAGATTTCTCATCTACATAAGTAACGGGACCTAACACTTCCTGTAGCCCAGTCCATAAGTGGCTAGTGGACAGAGTACTCCTTTGTTGCAGTTAAACCCCCCACTTAGCCAACATGGGTGTCTGAGCCATACCACTACGAGGCTTGGCCATCCAGTCCCAGACCCATGCTGCAATGGGATATGTGGTCCTAACTGTCACAGGGTAGTTCTTGTTATAGACTTTGTGGCCAACAGGGTAGCAGATACTGCAGCCAATTGCTTTTCAATCAAGGAGTACCATACCTCTGCTCCTTTCATAGTTGGGACCAGAAACCCAAGGCTTGACATTGCCATTCCAATCACTGCCACAAACCCCATCCAAAACCTTCCTATGTCATATGCACATCTAGCTCACAGGGTCTAGCAGGATCCAGAGCATGCAAGACCTGGGCACGCCTAATGATGTGCTTTGTTCTTTGGAATGCTTGTCCCAAGGTCAGGGTCCAGTTCCAGTTTGTTCCCCTTTTCACCAAAGAATACAAGGGATGAACGACCTGGGCTGCATGGGTTACAAATGCTCTCCAGTTACCCCAACAGACCCCAAAATGTCTGGAGCTGTTTCACAGTGGTAGGGGGCTGAATTTTATGCCTGAATTTTATCTATCACCACATCAGGGATGACTTTTGTATTACCCAACCAGAGAACTCCCAAGAATTTCACAGACAACCCAGTCCCTTGCAGCTTGGTTTTATTGATTCTCCAGCCACATGACTTCAAATGGGACAGCACTGGAGGAGTCACTGCCTTCTCTAACTCTGCAAGAGAATTACTGGTTAGCAAAGTGTCATCAATGTAATGGAACATGCATACTTCTGGATGCCGTGGCCCCTTAGTCAGGTCCTCTGCCACGAGCCCATGACTTAGTTAGGCTGTGCAAATACCCCTGAAGGAGCACTGTAAAGGTCCACTGTCAGCTTTCCCGTGTAAAGGCAAACTGATCTTGACTCTCTGGAGCAAGGTCAATGGAGAGAAGGGCATTTGCTAGATCAGCTACAAAGTGCTAAGTTCCCAGCTCATTAGTTAGACAGTCCATTAAATCTACCGCAGAAGGGATTGCTACATATAGTGGAGGAATGATCTTATTGAGTTCCCAGTAATCAACTGTCATTCTTCATGTACTATCTGGCTTTTTAACTGGCCACATAGGACAGATAAAAGGACTGTGGGCAGCCCTAATTATTCCCACCTTCAACTCACATGTCGTCTGGGCAACCGGTATTGTTTCATTGCCATTACCTGTGTGGGGATGTCCACTGCACAGGGGGGATGCTCAGCATATCCCTGCAAAGAGCCTTAACAGGTCCCCATATGTGGCCTAGGATACATTCAGGAATGGGGGACACCTCAATAGTATACTGATGGGGAACAGTCATCCTTCTGGTCCCCACCTGTCCCCTGTAGACAGGTTTCTCCAGCCCTTTCCCTATTCAAATGTCTAAAGGATATTTCCTCCCTCTTCTCAGGAGGTTGGCACAGCCATATGGTCCTCTAGACACACAAGATGGTACTCTCAGGTTATGCCCCCAGGTTTTGGACAGATAATTTAGGCCTGCACCAGACGCCAGTGTGCAGGCACCCGGAGCTCCCACTTCTGGTGCCTGGAGGTCGGGGCTCGCCACAGGCTCTGGCTTCTTCGGTGGCTGCACTGCCTTTTCTTCCAGTGCATTTAGGCATCGTGCTCAACTGTGCCGGGTGTAGTCACCTCCACAGCCGCTGCAGCAGCTCTCTTTGGCCCCCTCCGTATCAGCACGCTTTCTGGATGCCAGCGCCTGCTTTCTCGTTTGGTGCCAGTTCCAGCCTCCTTCCTCTCAGCCTCCTGGGTCCTGTTACCAGCTCTAACAGCTCCCAGGGTGACCCCGCCATCTGCAAGGCCATCTCAAAGCTAGGCTCCTGGCGCACAGCCTTGGCCCGCAGGCACAGCAGAGCATGCTACTCACTCGCAGGGGTCCCCGCTTCTTCTGATTGGTGCACTCTGAGCAGAGTGCTGGAGCCTCCGCAGCCAGAGCACCCTGCCAGGTCCACAGTCCTCCAGCCCAGTCACTCTGCAACTGTGATCCATGTCTGTTGGGGCTGGGGAGGGAAGGGGATTCCAGGCTGCCTAAATTCAAACTTCCTCCAGGCGCCATAGGCTGCTGCCCCCAAGGAACTCAGTTCCTTTACCCACCACGTTTTCCCCTAAATCACTACTACGAGTGGGGAGAAGGTTGCCGCAGCTCTACGGCTTGACTTTTCACCAGGGTGCAGATTTAAACCTTCAAGGTTTTTTTTTTTTCTGCCTCGGTGTTCACATAACTTCACTGTGTTGGGAAGTGCAGTCTTCTCTTCTTCAGCCTCAGGTCTTTAGCTCCCTCTGGGGGCTCTCAGAACTTTGCTCATTCGGAAGTGCAATCTTCATCTCAGCTTGCAAATCTGAAAGAAACACTCAGCCCATGGCTGCCAAGCCACATGGGCACTGGGCCACTCCAGGGTCTCTCCAACCACCCGCAGGGCTTTCTCTACTGTATGGGGTATACCATTAACATTGAGCCAGTCTTGGGGCAGGAAGGCCAAGCCCCCAGGAGCCCTGCCACCCATCCAGGTCCCCCTCTGGGGATGCCGGGCAATGAATCCTGACACCTAGCCAATTGTGTTGCAACTATTCAAGGTCTGACAGGTTCAGGCAGAGGGAAGAATAGTAACAGAGCTGTTTGGATGTCTGACATGCCTTTATTCAAGGGTGGGCGATCCATGCATGCTGCAAACTGTGTGTCTCTCTAGTGAGAAGCCCCTATGTCTCCATTTACCCTACAAGTAGGAACAATATGATGTTTCTTCTTGGCAAATCCTTAGGTTTTTCTAAACAATTTAATTATCCATGTTACTTATAGAAGTGTTGTCTTTTTTTTAATTGTCGGGAGACTAGCTGAGCTCAGTTCTACCAGGTGTGGAAAGATATACATGAAGATATTATCACCAGTGGAAGGTAAAGAAAGAACATGGGCTTTGCATCACAGAAGTGATAGTCAAAAAAGGAGGGGTTGGGTGGAGGAAGAGAGTGGTTTTGAAGTTTATCTCTTGCTTATTCATCCCCATCACTATTTTTTCTTTATGGCATTTATCACTATCCAACATTCAATACATTTTATTTATTTATTTGTCTCTCCTCACCTTCTCTGCTCCAACTGGAATGTAAACTCCATGAGGGCAGACATTATTTATTGTTTTATTATTGGTGTTGGCACTGATACACAGTAAGCTCTCCTTGATTATTTGTCAAATACTAAGTAAAAGGAAGAAATGAGCAAGCCTAGTTCTACTGAGTAGGGGCTTAAAGCTGGGAGTGACCATGTAGATCTCTGGGATGGGCAGAAATCTTGGGGAGCTTTGGGGCCTTGGGACTTGACCTGAGACAACGTTGGTCATTCTGGAACCTGTTTCCCCTCCACACCCTCCACTGCACTGTGCCTTTCTTTATTTGTGGCTGGAGTGCACATTCTCAGTTAGGACCCCCACCTCTTCTCACCCGTCCATCACCTTTAATGGACAACTGTAAGCACTCTGCATTTCACAGTTTCCTGTCACTTGACCTTAAAGCTGCTTCCTTCTGTTATGGAATAATCTTTCCCTCTTCAGCTGCTTTAGAAGAATCTCTTGTTCAGTCTTCAAAGCCCAGCTGTGAATGGCCCTTTTGACCTCATTTGAGGGACTAATGTTCTCTTTTGTGCCACCTCTTTATTGTGTATCTTTGTCTATTAATACTACTCTGATAATAATTCTATTGCAAATGATGGCAAAAACTCCAGATACCACTTATTAAGCACCTGCTGTGTGCTGGGTGCTGTACTATGTCCTTAACATTTGTTTCCTCCCTGTATTTCTGAGAACTCTACTTCCCCATGAGGTAGTCAATCTAATGACTCTCAACAGTTGGAGAACCTCAGGTTTAAGATTAAAAACTTACACATAGAGGCAACACAGCTTGCAGACAGGATCAAAAGATGTGTCTGACAAAGAGCATGATAGTTAAAATATGTTAATGCTGTTACATTTGCACCCATCTTCCCACCTGTTGCACAAGAGCTCCAAACTCAAACTGGGGAGCTGCTTAAGTGTTCATAATATTCTGAAAAAACTACCCGGTGGACTAGCAAATGTGGACATGCTGTTTATTACTTACATTACAGTGCACTGATGGTAGTGTATCGCTGCAAGAGAGACTGCACCTCCTCCAGTCTGAGGTTTATTATAAGGCATCCCAGACAAAGGAGGCACATGTCCTACACATGACTCTAAACTACATTACCTCAGTGTGTAAAAGGTCAAGAAGCAGTTACAGGACAGGAAGCCACTCCCAAAAGAAGATAAGGAGGGAGTTACAATCTATTCCCGAAACAGTACACATTCCTTCTGGCCAGTGGCTGTCTGACCAGAACTCAGTCATGGGAGGGGGACAGGCTATGTCCATTCACCCCATACCACCTGCTGGATTAACTACCATTATGACTAGCTCTATCCACAGGTTCTTACTCCACCTGTTCTTGTAGCATGTTGGCTTGTTTAAAGTCCTTCTATGGTTTCTGGTGGGTTTCAGAGGGTGCCTCATATGTGCCCATGAACTCATCAAATCTGATGGGCTATCACTGTTTCCTGTGACATACCTGCTGTGTCCTGTTGGGTCCCATGTGGGTATCTCTGGGGTGGGTCTTGGCTGTTGGGCCCTGGATCTCCACCAGATATCATGTCTTTCTCCTTCTAGTCACTGATCCTTACAAATGACCTGTGGTCTCTGGGAGAGAGCCTGCAGCTCCTTCAGGCCCATCCTGTTTTTTCATGCTAGGAAGAAAGGCCTCAAACTCCTGTTTATTTCATCCAAATATTTTAGAGTAAAATACCTTTTCCATTTTATCACCTCAGTGTTGATTTCCAGAAGACTTGTACACATGCTCTGGGGGCTATGGGCATCATGCCAGACCATTTCAGTATTGCCACAGTTAACAGAGAGCCCCTTTCCTGATGGTAGTAGCTGAGGTGTGGTTCCTGGGTTTGCTCACTGGCCCAGATGCTCCACCCTTGGCAAAGACAGCCTCCAACAAACACTTCCTATTGCCCTGACCCAGCTTGTGTGCACAAATAGAAGACTCTTCAGACTCTCTTCAGAGAGGGTTCTGGTGGGTCAGTGCCATGCAGTGGCTGGATTTCAACCCAAACCCTTACCCTGTGTACATTTATTTCAGCCTTGTGTGTAGCACATGATCTACTTTCTCTGGGTTGGAGATACACAGCACCAGTCCTGTACAACATCCTCAATGCACGTGGGTATCAAAAACAACTGAATTACATGTCTGATAGCTTTGAACTGGGTCTAACATGAAGGCTTATTTTACTTTCATGTGCATTTTAGTCTATCAAAATAAGAAATAAATGGAGATTGTGTACATTAGGAATTAGAAAAAACAGACTATCTCTAAATTTCCTTTTTGTTTGAGTAGAGTTTATAGTAAGGTTTTGTGTGAACAAATACAAACTAGCTAAAATATGAACCTATTTGTTAACCAATCACCATCAGTCAAAAGTCACTCTGAGCCCTGAATTACAAACATAATGTGCTCATACAATGTCTTTACCACAAGAAACATTAACTTTCTTCTGTTAATCTCTAACTGAATTACAGTGTGATCAGAGAGTATATGAAATCTGCCCTTTAGTACCTGCTGAGCTTTTTTTTTTTTCTGTCTTGGCTTTTTATTATTTTTTAAAATATATTTTATTGATTATACTATTACAGTTGTCCCATCTTCTCCCCCCACCCCCTCCCTGCACACCCCTTCCCCCCACACTCCCCCTCTTTAGTTCATG
>VMDR010017272.1:0-20280 GCA_007922815.1 Macrotus californicus | reverse complement strand
GGCATTTACACAATGGATGGTAAATCTAAATGTGAAAAGCAAAACAATAAAGCTTCTAGAATAAGACAGAGAATTTCTTCATGACCTTGAAATAGGGAAAGATTTCTTAAACAGGACATTAAAAAATGTTAGCCATAAGGGAAAAGGAAAAGAAATTGGACCAAATTAAAATGAAAAACCTCTGCTCATCAAAAGCCACTATTATGAGAGCAAAAAAAGCCACAGACTGGAGATATTTACCATACGTATATTTGATAAAGGGGCCACAGCACTACAAAAAAGTCCTGTAGGAGGAGACAAGGCCGTCCAACAAAAAGTGAGTGAAAGACTTAAACACACACTCCATGAAAGGAGACATCTAAATGGTCAATAAACTTACAAAAAGGTGCTCAATTTCATTGACATGCAAACTACAACCAAAATGTGATATCACTATGTACCTATCAAAATGGCTATGATTTTTGATCTGGGTCATGCTCACTCAAATGGGTTTACTTTGTGAAAATCAGTCAAAGTGTACCCTTACAATTTGTGTATTTTATGTATATCAATGAAAACTTCAGATAAGAAAGAAAAACATACTAGATTCCAGATCTGAGGAGAAGCTGGCATATTGCAACAGGTAAATCAAATTTTTTTTATTTAAAAAATTCATTAAAAGTGCCCTGGCTGGGTAGCTCAGTTGGTTAGTGCACCATCCCAATATGCCAAGGTTGCGGGTTCAATCCCTGGTCAGGATACATATGAGAATCAACCAATGAATGTATGAATAAGTGGAACAACATACTGATATTTCTCTCTCTCTCAAAAATCAATCAATAAATTTTTTAAAATTTATCCAAAGGGATATAAATGAAGACCTAAAACATTGGTGAGAAATAGTTACTGATGGGATAATTTAACATTAAGATAACTATTCTCTCTAAAAATACGTAAATTTAATGTAATTTCATCAGGATTTTTTGAGGAATTCAACTAATGTATTCTAAAATACATAATGAATAATAAAGGTGCAGCCCTGGATGGTGTAGCTCAGTGGATTGAGTGCAGGCCTGCAAACCATAGGGTCACTGGTTCCATTCCCAGTCAGGGCACATGCCTGGGTTGCGGGCTAGGTCCCCAGTACGGGGTGCTTGAGAGGCAACCACACATTGATGTTTTTCTCCCTCTCTCCTTCCCTTCTCCTCTCTCTAAAAAAAATAAATAAAATATTTTTTTAAAAAGATGCATAAATACTTAAGAAAATTTTGAAAAATAAAAGCAGAAGGGAGTCCTTATCAGATATTATGACATACTATAAACAGTGATAACAACAATGTGTTTCTGGATCAGGAGTGGACAAACTAATGTGATACTACAAAAACAGACTCTCTTATACATGGGGGTTGAGAAAGAATGAATTGCTTAATAAATAATTGTTGGGAAAACTAGTTCACATGAAAAATAATAATTAAGGTGACTCCCTACCTTAAATCAAATAAAAAGGTGAACTCCATATGGCTGAAAACCTAAAAATAAACTATAAGGCAAATAGAAGAAAATGTAGAAAAATGTTTGTGTGAACTAGTAGAAAACGGATGTCTAAAATGAGATTCAAAATGCAGAAACCATAAGGTGAAAAATTGATGAACTAAAGAATTTTGTTCAACAAATTATGACATAAACAAAGTTAATGGATGACAGCCTTGGAAGAAGATGTTTGCAATGTCAAAACAAACAAGAGACTGATTAATCACTAGGATACACAAGGAACTTCTGCAAAAAAAAAGGCATGAAATCCAGTGGAAAAGTGGGTAAATATTATAAATAAGCAATTCACAGAAAGTAGACACTCAGTTGGCTAACAAGTATATGAAGAGATGCTCAACCTCAGTAAATGAAAGCAGACCAAAAATAGAAAACACCACTTTCTAGCCATCACATTAGGTACATAGGTAAAGATTTTCAAACATTAGATAATATCAATTGCTGATGAGGATATGGGAGAAAAAAGAATTCTTGTGTACTGCCAGGGGTAGGGGAAATTGTTATGGTGATTCTGGGGAACAAATTGGCATATTTAGTGAAAGTAGGTATATCTGTACACCTATCACCTAGCAGTCCACTCATGAAAACATTTCCCAGAGAAACACTTGCATAGGTCCCAAAGGGGATTAATGAGGACAGTCATCACATAAACAGCAGCAAGTTAGAAGCAACCAATGAGTTCACCACTGGGACAATGTTCGGTAAACATGGTAGATCTATACTATGGATTATGCTGCAATAAGTAAAAGCAACCAAATACACAGAAATACAGCTATACAGATAGAGCTATAAAATCACCATTGAAAGAAAATTAAGAAAAAGAATGAGCTCCATAACATAATACTGTATTGTAATTGAAAAGCACAAATTTTAAAAGCGCATACACAAAGTAACACTATACAATTATAAAGACATACACATATTTAAGATATACCAAATGTACTGGTGGTGCCAAAGGGTGTGTGAGGTCGGGAGGGAGTGGGAGGAATCACCAGAGAGGGAAAAAGAAGTAAAATAAAATGAGAGAGGCTTTGCACAACTCCCAGTACTTGAGGTCTACCTTAAAAAAAAACAAAACCTCACCTTTCTTATGATAAAGAAACCAAGTTAAAATAATATAAATTAACCTGTAAATGACGGAAGTGCTCAGTCAGATTTCTGTTGATAACTCTAACCTGCCCTAATTATATCTAAAGAGAAACTTGATTTCATACAGATCTGAAGCTTCTAAAAATCCATATACCTGGAAAGATAAGAGAATTTGTATATCCTTCCATATGAGTCCTTTAATTCATTCAGGTTGCAGTTTAAATCTCCTTTCAATCAGTCCAAGAACATCAGTGTGACCAAGCAAAGCAGGTTCCAAAGGCAGGAAGTAGAAGCAAATGATGCTATGGAAGTACCTTTCCGAACAGTTCCTTCCGCTGTTGTAGGGTCTTGGGGCGACCCTTCAATGTAGGTGGTTGGCAACAAATCTGCTGAGATAGGCTGACCTTGCAGCTTTTGTAGCCTCTCTTGTACAGCGCTGGTCAGGTCTACATAAGCTTCATCAATGCTGGCACGTTCAATCACAGCAAAACGAGACATTACCTCCATCACTTCCACACTGGCTTCCCGGTACCTAAGAAGTATAAGGATTACACACGTAGGCAATAAATGGAGGCAACATTGAGACTGTGGGCCACATCCCTTCCTCATAATACAGTAACATAATCAGTGTAAGATCTCCTTAAAGAAAGGAATGGCTTGTCAGAGAATAGATAGTAACCCAATTAAAGGGATCAATAAGCAGGAAGATAGTCAATAACAGAAGGAAAGAACCACAGGGGCAAACATTTGCAGGGCAACTCTAGCACACTAAGGTAGAAGGCATTGAGACCATGAACATGTCTACGTTACAAGGCTCATTCTGAAGAGGAAAGAAGCCCTGGCTGGTATGGCTCAGTGGACTGAATGCTGGCCTGTGAACCAAAGGGTCGCTGGTCCGATTCCCAGCCAGGGCACATGTCTGGGTTGTGGGCCAGGTCCCCAGTAGGGGGCACGCGAGAGGCAGCCACAGATTGATGTTTCTCTTCCTCTCTTCCTCCCTCCCTTCCATTCTCTCGAAAAAATAAATAAATAAAATCTTTTAAAAAAGAGGAATAAAATGCTTCAAACTAGTTTAACTAGAAAACATTTTCCTATGCTCACCCATTCCTTTTTTTAGTTTTCACACACATACCCCACAGTATTCTGCTTCTACTTTTGTCTTCAAGAGGTAATATATTTAAAAAATGAGGTAACTTATAGAGAACACCGCACTGATTAGTGAACCCAAGTATCTTCTCCTCCTCAGGACAGTATTTTTCATTATAAATGAACCAAGTGACATGTGGATTTTACACTCAGTCAGTGGTGAGTTTGATTAACCTGTGAGCTGGTCCTCGCTATACACACGCACACACACACGCACAACCAATCAAGACCAATTACTTCTTCATGACTTTGCCTGTCATCCTTGTGCAGGGGCCATGCTAATCTTCTCTGTATAGTTTCAATTTTAGTATATGTGCTGCCAAAGCGAGCACCAATCACTTCTGAATATACTAACATTCAAATGATAAAGTTGAAGATAAGCTCCTAGGATGTGGTCGTGTGCCTGGACAGGTGCATAGCTTCCGCTAGGGGATACCAATCTCACCATATACTGTCTATTCAAACCACAACAAGCAGCTCTTCTGGCTGCATATAGCTAGTTTTCTATGGTAGTATGTGGATATTTTCTTTGCTTTGCACTTACTATGGAATTTAAATAAGTTCTGTTGAACCTATTTTATTTACCATAAAGATGGAAATATGTGCACCCGTTTACTAAGACATGTATCAAAACTAGTAAAACTTGTTCTAAAACATTCTTAAATGACAGAATTAGAGAAAAAATTAGAAAAAGATGGCTTTTTTCTTAGTCATTTTTTGGGCTGGAGAGAGTCAGACCTCAAAAAAAAAAAAAGAGACCTCAAGTGTGTGCAAGAGCGCAAGAGCTCGATACACTTGCCCACACACAGAGCAAGGAAATGGTACGCCATTGTGGTGGTTGGTGATCCTTCACAGCCTCTTGAGCGAATTGCTCCGAAGTATTTTTAATAATACTTAATACACTTAGTGTACATATACTTTTGCAAATCATATTTTTATTTTTTATAACCTGGTGTCTCAAGCTAATTATTAAAATAATCTTAAAGATTTTATTTTTAGAAAGCAGGGAAGGAAAGGGGAGAGAGAGGGAGAGAAACATCAATCAGTTGCCTCTCACATGCCCCCAACTGGGGACCTGGCCCACAACCCAGACATGTGCCCTGACTGGGAATAGAAACAGGCACCTTTCAGTTCACAGGTCAGTGCTCAAACCACTGAGCCACACCAGCCAGGGCTAAACAAATAATTTTAAATCCTCAGGTCTTGATAATGCTCTTGTCTACAAACTTACTCTTAAATTTTCTGAAACTGTTTTTGTTCAAAAAGTTTAAAGTTGGTGGCATGTGACTTTTCAAAAGCACACTCTGAAGTCAACTATATTTCTGAAAAGTTACATTGTCTCTACCAGCATAAAATTCTATTCAGCGCAACGTAGCCTATGTCCATTAGCTGAATTAATTCCAATCTAGAGTTAAGGTATTAAGCTCCAGTCAAATCTGTCTTCTTTTCTGGCAATCACTTCAGTGTGTGGTTGGCTATGACACTCCCCCTTTAGACTTCCAATTCATGGGTGAATTCAGGAATATCTCACGTCCCAAGTCAAAGCACGATCTCTACACACCACATCACACAGTGTAGTGTACTGTGAGAACGTGGACAGTGGAACATGAAAAAAACTGAGTCCTCAGTCTTCTATTTTCTTGCTGTGGAAAATTATTTAACCTCTCTAAGCTTGTTTCCTCATCTGTGTGTATGTGGTAGGGAGGGAGTGTACTACTGGAACATACCGTATAACAACATGACATTTAAGAGATAGTGCTTAGGGAGAGCTTAACACAGTGCCTGACATATGACATATACTCAATACAAACTATTGGGATTATTAAAATGGTCTGGGCTGGTAACTGCCTCTAACTTGGCTATGCCTATAGATGTCTCCCATTTCAAGACTAACCTTCTAAAATTTGGGAAGAGACAGGTCAGTTCAAAATCAGAGATGGTACTCACTCTCCTTTAAGATTATTCAATTCTGGCAAATAATTCTAGGTATTGCATTAGAATGTCAGTTTGACTCAGCCTTTTCTGGGAAACTTAGTTTCACAGTCAATTTAATTACTTCAAATACTTCAGATTTGGCTTGAGAACATAGAAATTAATATTGAGTTTTAATTCTAACAACCAATTTTTTTGAACAAATTATTTTTTTAATTCTTGTTTATTCTATCAGTTTTCCCAATTTTTTCCTCTTTGTCCTCCTCTGCCCAGCCCACACATGCTCCAACAGTCCACCCTCACACCGTTGTCCAAGTCCATGGGTCATTCATACATGTTCTTTGACTAATCCCTTCTCCTTCTTTCCACCAGTCCCCCTCCACCCCCCACCCCCGTTCCTCTGGCAGCTGTCAGTCTGTTCCATTTCTATGTCTCTGGTTCTGTTTTGCTTGTTAGTTTGTTTTGTTCATTAGGTTCAACCAATTTTTAAGTAAGAAAGTGAGAAGGTGTCAAGAACAGCAATTATTGCAGATTATAATGACTCTGAACTGTTCCTGAAATACAGTATCAGAATCTGTTTTCTTATGACATAGAAAAGTTGGCTGACCCCCCTGACTAGTGTGGCT
Organism: Macrotus californicus; assembly: GCA_007922815.1. NCBI lineage: Eukaryota > Metazoa > Chordata > Mammalia > Chiroptera > Phyllostomidae > Macrotus > Macrotus californicus. The sequence continues at coordinate 13,960 of VMDR010017272.1, read as the reverse complement.
CAGTTGGCTGGGTGTCGTCCTGCAAAGCAAAAAAGTCACCAGTTCAATTCCTAATCAGGGTACATGCCTAGATTTCAGGTTCAGTCCCAACAGAGGTGTGGGAGAGGCAACTGATCAACGTTTCTCTCTCACATCGAAGTTTCTCTCCCTGTCTTTCTCCCTCCCTTCCCCTCTCTCTAAAAATAAAGAAATAAATTTTAAAAAGTTGGCTGATCGAAGGTAACTTTTTCAGACATTATTTACACAAAATTAATTTGAAACATCAGCTCCCAGCCTCACGGCATATTCTTTCCAACCCTTCCATTCCCCTTAAACAATCTTTTCTTCTTACTTCATGAGGTTAGCTTTCCCACGGGACTCACGAACTTGTGCCAGTAGAAGATCTGGGCATAACTTCTTAGCATCATCTGCCCACATGTTTCTAGTGACCCCAAATGCACGAGCTTCATAACTCACTGCAATTATTCTAAGGTTAGAAAGAAAAGAGACAGAAAAATAGTATATGATCACAGGCAAAAGTAACTAAAACTTAACACATACAAGCTATACACATTAACAGCAGAAACTTTTTGGCCATAGATGCCACTATTTGATCTCAAACACAGCAGTTCATTAATCTCAAAAAGAGTACCTAGCAGAGTGCCATGCTTTCTTACAATTAAAACAGTAGTTGACAGCTGCAACAACAATGATGATACCTACCCACCACCCTTCCATGATTTGTACTGTACCACTGCACAAGGTTTATTCCTCAAATGAGGATTTTGCCGCTGCTCCACTTGAACAAAAAAACAGTCCATGTCCACTAGAGCCACTACCCGGTCCTGTCCATTAGCCATGTTTCTGTAAGATAATATTTTATAGACAGTTAAAAAGGATACCTAATCCAAAGTGCCAAGGAAAACTGTATTTCCCTTCTTCCAGTGTTGAGTTACCATGAGCATGAGAGCCTGGAAACTAACAAGAATTTTCATTTACTACTTGAAGGAGAATAATAAATTGGTACAATTTTAGGAAGGTAGTAAGTATTAAAAGCTTTAAAAATATCCATCTCTCAAAAGAATTGAACACTTCACAAAAGATATACAAATAGTCAATAGGGCCCTGGCTGGTGTGGCTCAGTGGATTGAGTACCGCCTGTGAACCAAAGGGTCGCCAGTTCGATTCCCAGTCAGGGCACATGCCTGGGTTGCGGGCCAGTTGGGGGCACATGAGAGGTGGTTGCCACACATTGACGTTTCTCTCCCTCTCTTTCTCCATCCCTTTCTCTGAAAATAAATAAATAAAATCTTTAAAAAAATAGTCAATAGGCACATGAAAATGAAAATATCATTAGTCTTAGGGAAATGCAAATTAAAACCACAATTCACATCAATAGAGGGATTAAGCCAACAGTTAATCTAGTTCATACATAAATCTCAAGTATAAATTCAGGTAAAAGAGAAACAGAAAATGATATATAACATCACAGCATTCATGTGAATTTCTTTTTTTTTCTTTTATTAAATCCCCAGCAGGGATTGAGTCAGTGGAAGACACTGCTGAAGCCCCAAGCAGTTCCTCTTTTTTTTCAAGATTTTATTTATTTATTTTTAGAGAGGGGGAGGGAGGGAGAAAGAGAAGGAGAGAAACATCAATGTGTGGTTGCCTCTCACGGGCCCCCTACTGCAGACCTGGCCCGTATCCCAAGCATGTGCCCTGACTGGGAATCAAACCGGCAATCCCTCTGTTGCAGGCTGGCACTCAATCCACTGAGCCAGATCAACCAGGACATCATGTGAATTTCTTTAACTTTCTATTTTGAAATAATTTTAGACTTAAAAAATATTGCAAAAATAGTAAGGTTCTCCTACACCTAGTTCCCCCTAATGTTAATATTTTACATTGCATAATCATCACAGCTAAAACATGAACATTGGTATGATATTTAACTACTTGAATTTCACCAGTTATCCCACTAATACCCTTTCTCTGTTCCAGGACCCAGTCCAGGATCCAATCTCAGTCATCATGTCTGCTTAATCTTCTCCAGTCTGTGACACCTCCTCAATCTTCCCTTGTTTTTCATCACCTCCACACTTTTGAAGAAAACTAGTCAGTTACTTTGAGAATATATTTCTCAGTTTAGGTTGGTCTGATGTTTTCTCTTGATTTGATTGAGGTTATGCATTTTTGCCAAGAATATTACATAAGTTGTGTGCTCTTCTCAGTGTATCATTTTGGGAGGTACATAATATCAATATGTCTTATTACTGGTGATATTGACCATGATCATTTAGTTGAGAAAGTGTTTGCCATGTTTCTCACGGTAAAGTTACTATTTTTCCTTTTGTAACTAATCTTAGGGGAGACACTTTGAGGCTGCAAATATCCTGTTTCTCCTCAAATTTTAAACCACTAAGCACCCATCAGTGAATCTTGCCTGGGAAAGTCATTTTGCAGTGTTCTAATGGTGATTTTCTACTCATTCATGTAAATTTCTGAAGACAAAAGAAAACAATGCTACATACTATTCTAGCACAGACATATATGAAGGTATGGATAGCAGACTGGGAGAACAAACCTTATATACTTGATAGTGGATACAGACTAATGTTATCATTTAACAATGTTAGAAAGTCAGAAGAAGGACTATAAACTAAAGACGTGTCTCCCAAGCTTTGCTGCATACTGGAGTCACCTAGGAACATTTAAATAACGTTGGTATTGGCTTTTAGGGTCGACCACCAGGCATCCTAATTTAATTGGGATGGCTATGACCTGGGCATGGGGACTTTTACAGGCTCTCCAGGCCCTTTTAATATGTAGCAGAGATTGAGAAACACCGACCTAAAGTATATAAGGTACTTATGAAAACACCAGTAATTCATGATTTAAATATGAGAGACACAGGTTACACAGTTGAGTAAGCACTCAACTGTATTCTTTTAAAAAAAGTGCCCAAAATTCACATTCACCTTGACAAAAGTGGCATGCAACTACAAAGTGGAAGATTAGTGGAAAGAAAACTATGAGTTTTTAAAAATCAGAGAGTGAAGGCATTAATTCTACTTATAAATTCGACTTACTCAAAACAGGCAGAATGTAACACGCTGACTAACCATAAAGTGACTTCGTGTCAGAAATCACTTTACCTTCAAGTGCCTTTCGCGCGGCCCTGGAACAGCCGCCAGAGCAAAAAGAGTAAATGCATTTTCACACACACACACACATACACACACACACTCACACACACAACGGATGTGCACCGGAGTGGACACAAGTACCAGACGTGGAGAAGGAATAGGGAGCAGCGATTGTGAGCACGTTAGTGAGTGTGTACAAGCACGTTAGTGAGTGTGTACATAAGTGCGGAAGCCGATGTGCACACTTCAACAGATAACCAAGCTGCTCGAGTTTTCGGTTGATATGTTTCGCTGGCGAAAGAAGGAGCTTTTTAAAAGATGGAGAACGAAACAGGCTCTCTGCCAAAGCCCTGTTTGCGGAGGAAGGGCTACAGCGCGCACTCCACACAAGGACCAGTACGTGCAGTCACTCGTCTCCCAACGTCCGCACTTGTCCCGTCTGCACAGAGCAAGTCTGGGGCCGATCGGGGGGCAACACATCCAGGAAAGTCAGCACGAGAGGGGCGTTCTAGAGCTATGGAGAAAGATACTATTTTTTCCCACAAGAAACGTTCTCTTACAGGAGAACACCAGGACCATATATCTCTGTGAGCGTGTATTTCCATTTCATGTAATTTTGGCCCGATGCTGTCGCCAGTCACTGCTACATCATAAAACCAGCAGCCAAGGCAACACGAAAAGTTTGAAAACAGTGATATCGAAAATGACCGAATTCTCTTACCAATGCGGCAAATCCCTGGCAAAACTGCCACACCGTGGACGCTGCAAAGGCTGGGCTCAGTGTCCGCTGGAAGACGAGTGGGTCTTGGCTACCTGTCCCCTTTCCGGGGGCAAGCCAGTTAGTATCGAGAGACCTCGTCCCCGTAAGGATGAAAACAGACCAAGGGTCGCAGAGATTCCTCGCCCGGGCAGCGCCCCACACACCGGGTTGGTTCTGCCGAGGCCGGCGCGCTCCACAGCTAACCCTCCTGACAGATATCAGTCAGCGCGCTCCCCGCGGAGGGCGTTGACGCGCCTGCGCACCGCGGCCCTTCCGTCCCCAGCTTCGCCCACCCAGGGGCAACCGTCACAAGTGAGCCGCCACTTCCGCCGGCGCGTGCGTAGTGGCGGGTCGGGCGCGTGTGCCCCGCCGGTTCTTTCCCGGCTGGATCTCCGGCCGCACACGGCTCCTCCTCCCGCTCTCCACCCCCCACTCCTCCTCGCCGCGGCCCGGTACCAGCGTGTTATCGCGGCGAGGGAGCCGTCTGTACCTCGTGCTCCCGGGACGGCCGTAGTGCGCTCTCCTGGCGCGTGGCAGTAGCCATGGCAATGGATCAAGTGAACGCGCTGTGCGAGCAGCTGGTGAAAGCGGTGACGGTCATGATGGACCCCAGCTCCACCCAGCGCTATCGGCTGGAAGCCCTGAAGGTAGCTGGGGTCTGGCGCGCGGGGCCTGCCCTAGACCCTCCCTCAGCCCAGCCGTCCGGGCGCCGCCCACAACCCTGGCAGTCTCCTGCCCACGCGGCCCTTGGACTTCCCTCCCCAACCCCGAGGGGCCTTCTCTCACCGCCCTCCGCGCCTCTTCCCACTGCCAGTCTTCTCTGCTGGTCGCGCTTGCCCTTTTCCCGGGACGTCCCGGTCCTTAACTGCTTTTGGCGGTCTCATCTCACCACGACCTCGCATTCCCTCTTCTCTCCCTTTCCCCACTTCTCTTCACTCTTGTTCGCACTACGACGCCCCCCTCCACAGCTGGCCGCACTTAACTTTATTCCCCGCATCCCCGTATCCCCTCGCCTTTCCGTGGCGCACGTGTCCATCCCGTACTCAGCACCAGCTACATTCTTTACGGTCTCCCCTGCGCTACCTGTTTCCCTGCTAACTCATTCTCCTGACCCGCCCTAAATGAGCGCCAGACCCCGTAGTGTCCTTTTATTTACATCTTTACACCCCTCCCTGACCTCTGTGTGTCTTGGGTATATCTGGGCTAATTCTCACGCGCCCTCCCCCCATATTTTTTATTGTGTGATATTCTTAGGCTATTTTGCGCAAAGATGAACTTCCAACCACTTGCTTTGCATTTTAACAAGGGCACTTTGATTTCCTGAAAGTAGTTTTCTTGAGTCCCGGATGCTGTGCTCCTGGGACGGACTCTTGTGCTGCAATTTGGGGATGCTAATACGAATGGGGATGCTAATTCAGTATGAGCATATTCCCGCATCAGACAATGTGTGTGGGCTGTGAGAAATGCAGTAACCATTAGGGAAAAGGCACTTGTGCTGTGCACAGTTCAAGTGATGTACGGTGAGCATCACTTGGAGGAAGCTTTGCAATGTGTAGGTGTATGCCACAGAATTTGCAATCAAACAGTTGGGTTGTACTTGTTTTTTTACTATAAAATATTAAAAATAGGCACAAAAGTAGAGAAACTATAATGACTTTGTGTATACCCATCGCATAAACCCAGGTGTTAACAAAGATTTTACATTGGCTTTATCCCTCTCCTTCACCAAAAGTTTTTAAAACAAATCCTAGAAATTGTTGTTTCACTCCTTTGTACTTCAGGGGTGTATCTCCAACATATGTTTTTAGTCTTTTAGGTCACTTTTTTTTTTTTTTTAAAGGAGTAAGAACAAGAATTCCTTTTTTTTTTTTTAAGATTTTATTTATTCATTTCTAGAGAGAGGAGAAGAGAAGGAGAAAGAGGGAGAGAAATATCAACGTGTGGTTGCCTCTCATGCGCCCCGCACCGGGGACCTGGCCTGCAACCCAGGCATGTGCCCGGACTGGGAATTGAACCGGCAACCCTTTGGTTCCCAGCCCGTGCTCAATCCACCGAGCTACACCAGCCAGGGCTAGGTCAGATTTTTTTTTTTTCCCAACGTTAGTTGGATATTGCATAGGAAATCCAGAACTATGAGAGTGAAAGGACTGTTAATGGGTTCCTTACTCATAATATTGATCTGTATTTTGCAATTTAAAAATATGGCGCAGGTTGGAGTTAAGGTGAAGTTTTTTTTAGTCCCTACCCTCTTGACTTCTAAGGAAAACGTTAACTTTTCTTCTTTTAGTTTTGTGAGGAGTTTAAAGAAAAGTGCCCTGTTTGTGTCCCCTGTGGCTTGAGGTTGGCTGAGAAAACACAGATCGCTATCGTCAGACATTTTGGCCTTCAGATCCTGGAACACGTTGTCAAGTAAGGAGCTTTTGGATGTTACCACTGAGGTCTTGAGGGAGCAAATCTTGAGTTCTTACATAACTCAGATACTCTGGGTGAGTAGAAAAGAGCAATCCCCAAGAAGAAAGGACTGATCCCCAAGAGGTTACCACAACCTCACTGGAGCCCTCATTCAGGACCTAGCCTTTCACTTCTTCAGTTTTTTTGTCCATGCTGAACTGCATAGTACATACTAAGCATTCTACAAATATTAGCTGATCGTCATTCAACCAGCGTTTATTGAGTTCCAACTATATGCCGCAGATCTCTAAGTCTTGTTCGAATAGTGCAATGTGTAGGGAAACAAATATCGGATTGGGCATTTTTGCCTTTAATTTTTTTAATTTAAGTTTGAGTGTGGGCCTTCTCTGAATGGCAACTCCAAAGCAGAATCATATGAAATAACTAAAAATCCTTTCTAACTGCAGTCTCCTACCCCCAGTGCCTATCAGAAGAATCAATCAGTTTTTAAGAATTAGCCAGTTTTTCTGGAAATGTAGTATTGCTTTGTAAACCATCACAGAAATGGAGTTAGCAATATCAAGATTATATTTTCTGAAAAACAGTTACATTGTTGCAGTTGTTACAGGTGTGTATACATTGGCTTTTGGTCTGTCAGGAAAATCAGGGAAAAGCTGATCTGTGCACAAATCCTGTATGGGTTCCAGTTAGTGGCCACTGCCTAAATAAAACTATTTCCCCAGACTTTCTCTGTTGTTTAGCATTTTGGTTAAGTGTGGACTGTTTTGTCTGTTCTTTGAAGTATATGAAATCAAAAGTTTGATTTCTTAGTGAAATTGCCAACATAATCAAACACCAGACTCAAAGTCTCGTAAAGAGAAGACTTCTAATGTGGTTCTGTTGACTTTATGCATTTTCGTGGCCAGGTTTCGGTGGAACAGCATGTCTCGACTGGAGAAGGTCTATCTGAAGAACAGTGTCATGGAGCTGATTGAAAATGTAAGGAATTGTCGGTTGGACGACTTGTGTTTCCAATGTAGTTTAGAGTGACTTCTTCAATGTAGCGTTTGTGTAAAAGTTCAGTGGTTCTACGTATGTCAGACAGCCTGCTTTGTTTGATATTAAATGTCGCCTTCAGGGTAAGAAGAACCACCATCACAAGAAATCGCAATTCATCACCACGCACTGTATGCTAGTAACAGTAAAAAATAAGCAGAATGAATTTGTTTCAGGAGTTAGAATATGACTTAAACATGTTTAAAATCCATAGCCTTTTTTTCTTTTTCTTAAAGATTTTATTTATTTATCTTTAGAGAAAGAGGGGAAGGGAAGGAGAAAGAGAGGGAGAGTAACATCCATATATGAGGGTTGCCTCTTGCACACCCCCTACTGGGGACCTGGCCCGCAACCCAGGCACGTGCCCCGACTGGGAATCGAACCAGCAACCTTTTGGTTCACAGGCCGGCACTCAATCCATTGAGCCATACCAGGCAGGGCCTTTTTTTCTTTTTAAAGGGCATAAAAAGTGGAATTCCCACCCCTGTTCGTCCCCAAAGTCTGGTGCCTTTATAGAAAAAAAAATTTCCTTCAAAATTATTAACTCAGGCTCTGTAATTTGCTAGTTCTGGGGAAACTTGATAAAAATCATAATAGTCTTTCTGTATCTTCTCATACTAGAACTATTGGTGAAATATTTAGGTGCTCCTCCTGATTCTCCCATTTTAGCAGCCCTTCAACATATTCTTTGTTTCTGTTTTCTTCCACCCTGGCCCTCTAACAAAATGAAACCATCAATATGAGAGTCTCTTCAGTTTCTAAAGGACAACAGTGATATCTTCCTTGCTCTCTGTGACAGCCATTTTATTAGCTGGCAAAACCCTCACTTAAGTTTTAAGTGGGAGGAATAATTAGCAATAATGCAGGACAAATGACTCAGACATGGAGAACAGGTTTGTTTATTCTGTTTAGTTTAAATGCAGGCTTGCCGATGCGTTTTTATACTTTTATAGTCCTGTTTTCCCCTTGAATTCACTCTTGCAGACCTCTTAATATCGCTTATTCTTCTTCAGGGAACACTGAATATCTTGGAAGAGGAGAACCATATTAAAGATGTCCTGTCTCGAATTGTAGTAGAAATGATCAAGCGGGAGTGGCCACAGCACTGGCCCGACATGCTAATAGAATTGGACACTCTTTCCAAACAAGGGGTATGGAATACAGTAGTGCCGATTCAGTTTTTGTTGTTTTGGTTCTTTTGGCTCTTCAGGGATTTCGTGGTTTTGTCAACAGAAAAGAGCTTTTAGGCATACCTGTAATGGAAAAGATGTTTTAGTTTAATTTACCTAGCTTATTTCTGTTGATACAGGAAACACAGACAGAATTAGTGATGTTCATACTTTTGCGACTGGCAGAGGATGTAGTGACCTTTCATACACTGCCCTTTCAAAGAAGAAGGGACATCCAGCAAACATTAACCCAGAACATGGAAAGGATCTTCAGTTTTCTACTTAACACACTTCAAGAAAATGTAAACAAGTACCGGCAAGTGGTAAGGGGTACCCCATTTCCCCAAAGTTGTGTTTTTTAATGAGTCTTTTTTTGTTTGTTTAAAGTTAAAATGAGCAAGGAACTAAGGTGTCCTGTTCAACAAAGGAAAGGCCATTTTATGAGCAAATAAGAAATAGGTGACAGGAAAAACAAGGACTGATTTCCTTTTTTTTTTTTTTTTTTAAGAACTGATTTTCTACTAGAACAAATAATTCCTTTTATGATAAGAAAGTTCTTTAAATAGTGTAGAAACGAAGGATAATTCTTAATATTTGAAAGATATCTCATAGGCCAGGGTAGGGTCCGTCTTAAAATTTGAGGTCCCATTAGTCCCGCGCTTTCACTGTAAACGGCGCCAAGTTTTATTCATTGTGACCACATAATTCTTGGTACGTTGCTCTTCCTGATGAGGTTGAGTTACCCTTAATCTTCATTTTCCCTCTGCAGCAAAGGGCAAGCCAGATACTTTCTTTCCAGCCACGGTCGTTTAGCAGAGAGCCTTCAGAAGGAGGCAGTGTGAAAGTTAACCTAGTACAGAGAGTTAACCTAGTCCTCACCAGGGGGTGATTTAGCCCCCTAGATTTTGACAAGCAGGGATTGCTACTAGCATCTAGTGGGTAGAGGCCAGGGATGCTGCTAAACATCATATGATACACAGTCCCCACAATAAAGACTTATCCAACCCAAAATGTCAAAAGTGCCGAGTTGAAAAACCCTGCTCTAGAATTCTCACATGTGCTTATTTCACAAAATAGGACTGATTAACATTAGTTGACCTTATGCCCCCTGGCAGCTTCCTTAGGTCTGTTGTCAGAGAAGCACTAGATACTGATACCAGCAGGAGAAGGCACTGTGAGCTATTTTGGTGTGGAGGAGCTCACAGTGAGTACATAATATAGCTAGATACCATATACAGGGTGGGACAAAATAGGGTTGCAGTTGTGAGGATGTGAAACAGTTTATTCTTGTATCATTATTTACTAATAATTGTATTTTTTTCATTCTGAAATGTAAAGCTCTTTTTTTTGTTTCGATTTTTGGAGAGGGATGGAGAGAAACATGGATTTGTTGTTTTGCTTCTTTATGCATTCATTGGTTGCTTCTTGTGTGTGCCCTGACCAGGGGTCAGACCCACAGCCTTGGCCTGTCAGGACAGCGTTCTAACCAAGTAAACTGCCTGGCCAGGGCATAAAGCCCTTTGTGACTCATTTATAGTTGACATACAATATTGTATTAGTTTCAGGTGTATTATTAGCACAGTGACATTTCACATTTATACACCTTACAAAGTGATAGCCACAAAAAGTCCACTGTCTGTCTGCCATCGTACGAAGTTATTGAGGTATTACTGACTGTGCTCCCTCTGTCGTACTTGACATCTTTGTGACTGATGTATAACTTCAAGTTCATACCTTTTAATCCCCGTCACCATTTTGCTCGTACCTGACCACCCAGCCCTCTGGCAGCTGTCAGTTTTTCTGCATTTATGGTCTGTTCATTTGTTTAGTTTTTTAGATTCCACACAAGTGAAATGATAACAGTATTTGTCTTTCTTTGACTTATTTCACTTAGCATAATACCCTCTAGGTCACAGGGGGCACACACAAGGCGTGCGGGCCAAATTCGGCCCTCTACCTTGTATTATCCGGCCCGCCACCTTGTTTCTACCCGGCAGCAGCGCCGAGCTCTCACTTAACTGTTAAGGAGTGGTTACATTTATACAGTCCTAAAGTTATATTCGGCCCTTTGAAGGCAACCGCAAGGCTGATATGCTCCCCCCCACCCCTGGTGAAAATGAGTTCCACACCCCTGCTCTGGTCTATCCATGTTGTTGCAAATGGGAAGATTTCTTTTCTTTTTTGTCATGGCTGAGTAATAGTCCAGTGTGTGTGTGTGTGAATATATGTCCACTTCTTTAGTCACCCACCTCTTGATTAACACCAAGGTTGCTCTCAGACAGTATCTGGGCTATTGTAAGTAATGCTGCAGTTAACAGAGGGGTGCATAGATCTTTTCGAATTAGTTTTCTTCAGATAAGGGCCCAGAGGGCAAACTGTGGGTCCTTCTTTGTCTCCTGTTATAGCCGTTGTTTTAAAGTCTGTTTTGTCTGACTTTAAAAGTATTGCTATCCCAGCTGCTCTTGCCGCTTTTTTATTTGTTTTTATGAAACACCTTTTTTCATCCCTTCACTGTCATCACACACCGAAAAGTCTGTGTGTGTCTTTCAGTCTGGAGTCTCATGTAGGCAGCAAATGTGAAGGTCTTGTTTTTTTGTCCATTCAGTCATCCTGTGTATTTTCAGTGAACCATTTAGTCAACTTACATTTAAAGTAATTATTGATAGGTATGTGCTTATTGCCATTTTAATTGTTTTCATACTAGATTTATAAGTGCTTGGTCTACTATCTACTATATGTTTGCCTTTACTAGTGAGATTTTTAAAAAAATATTTTATTTATTTATTTAGAGGGGAAAGGAGGGAGAGAGAGGGAGAGAAGCATCGATGTGCGAGGTGTTCACTGGATGGACTAGTGTGGCTTCCTGTTGTGGCTGGGTCACAAGTTCTGTGGACACACTGGCAGATGAGGCTGGCCCACTGGCTAAGAGGCCTGGCCACACTGTTGCAGACTCAATGGTGTGCACAGCCAGCCTTCGGTGTGGCAGGCTGCAAGGCCCAGCCGTGCTGTTGCAGAGACACTTCTGTGTGCTGTTGCCAGCTGAGGCCTGCCACGACGGGTGACAGGGCAGGAGCCACTTTGGAGGGATGCTAGAACCCAGGTTTCCTATAGCCCTTTGGCTCTCCCAGATGTAAACCCCACTGGGGGCTCATCTTCCTGGTGCAGGTTTCCTAGGCCAGGACTCGGACCCCTTGCTCTTCCGGGATGATTTCTGCAGTTGTGATATTCTTCTGACTTGTGAGTCACTGCATGGGGGGTCGGGGTAGGGTAGGTCCTGATTAGACTTAGTTTCTACTCCTCCTACCTGTTTCCTTTATGTATGTGGTTGTAGAAAATCTGTTCTGCTAGTCTTCAGATCATTCTGAGAGATAGATGCTCTATTTGTAGTTGCAGTTTTAGTGTCAATGAGAAGAGTAGGAGGATCTTCCTACTCCGCCAGCTTGAACTTGAAGTCAGGAGACTTGCTCTTGAATGCCAGTGTAGCTCGTCTGAAATGTTCCTTGTGGTTGGTGCACTGCCATCACAACAAACGTGTGTCCGGATGGGATTGCCAAGTCTATTAAGTATTGTATTATTTTCCATACGAACAACTGTACACCTATTTTTGCCACATCCTGTACTTGTTTACACTTCCTATGTTATTTCACCCTCAAAACCCTGAGAGTCAGAAAGTACTGTTTCCATTTTGCAGATGAGCAAAACCAAGACTTGGGGTGATTATTAAAGACCCCCTATAAATGATTTGGTTAGAATTCAAGCCCCATTCTTCTTACTAGAATGGGCTTTTCCCAAAAAAATATCTCCCTGAGATTTTTCAAAAGAAAATACCAAGGAAATACTTGCATTTAAGAACCTACGTGGGCATGCTCTCCCTCCTGGGAGCGTGCCCACACCTTTCTTCCCTCTCTGGCGTGCATCTCCTAAACTCTAACGGCCCAACGAGACTTGCTACAAGGGGAGCAGTGGGCAGCAGCACCTCGTCCCGGGCTAACCCCCTGAGCCTCTCTCCAGGGCCCCCTTTTCTCTGACTTCGCAGGCCCTCTCTTGTTACTTCTATTATCCTAAGCCCTTCCTTGTCTCACTGTCCCCAGGTTTAATAAATGTACTCTCAAAATCACCTGGACTTGTGTTGTGAAATCTTTCCTGCACGAAGAACCCACACACTATACAGGCTGTCCCGGGGCAGACCTGCTCTGGGCCTGGTTCCCATCTCTTAACAGTTGGATGGATATCCCATAGGCCTGGAGTGTGCAGAGAATGTTAGTCTGTGCAGAGAATATTAGTCTGGAGTTCCCAGTGTCTGGATCTCCAGCCCTCCTCAGGGAGTGAGAGGCTCTCTCCCTCTCTGAACTTCTTTAATATGAACCAGTTAGACAGACTTGGCTGCATATTGTTTAATAAAAGAAGAGAAAGTTTCAGTATTTTCAGTCTGCCCCCAGCTACGCCCGATTGGACTGGTGGCATAGATCACATGGGATCAATTATTTCATTCATTCAAGAAGAAAAACAATTGTTTAAAATAAAATAAATAAACTCAAATTTTCTTTCTTAAAAAAAAAAAAACAAAGTAAAAACTAAACCTTTGTGATGAAGGTGAAGGGGGTACTCTTTTATTTTCCCCTGGGAGATTTAATACCTAGGGGATACAGAACAAATTATGAATAAGTTGCCGTAGAAATCTAGCCCATGTGCCAGAACAGGGCTGATGATAGGTGACAGTCTAAAAAAGTCAGAAACACCTACTGGTGTGTTTTCCTTTAGCCTCTGTTTTACTTTTCTTCATCTGTTAACTGGGCTCCCACTTGTGCGCAGGACCAGAGCACACCAAGAGCCATCTCTTTTACCTGGAACTTCTCAGTTTGCTTGTAATTGCTTCTCTTCTACCCTTTCACCTTCCCAATTGAAGAGTAGGTTGAATGGCAAACAGTGATGGGATGCGTAGGCCCACTTTCCCTGTCCCATCATCTGGCTTCTGTACTGGTCCCGGGGGTGTGGAGGACCCAGACAGGAATGAAGGGTTTACAGGAGTGAAGAGAGACTGGGCTTGGCTCTTGTCACTTGGACCCCTTTCCCCCTTGGGCAGCAGTAGTAGATGCTGATGAGGAAGATGATGTTCTACTCATCTCTGCCCCATTTACACATTTGTGTGATCACTATTAATAATGAAGCCTTAGTAATTGTTCTTTATGAAAAACATTTTTTTATTCTCACTCGAGGACACAATTGATTTTAGAGAGAGGGGAAGGGAGGGAGAAAGACAGGGAGAGAAACATCAATCGGTTGCCTCTTGTTCATGCCCTGACTGGGGACCAAATTGTAACCCAGGCATGTTCCCTGACTGGGAATTGAACTCTTTCAGTTTGCAGAACGATGCCCAGCAAACAGCTACACAGGCCAGGGCAAAAAACATAGTTTTAATAGTTGAGAAAAGGAATTATAAAGTGAGTTCTTTATGATCT
>VMDR010017271.1:0-20279 GCA_007922815.1 Macrotus californicus | reverse complement strand
TTTTCCAGGGTTTGGGGTTTTTTCCCACTTAAGAAAATATTTTATGACTCTACTCCATGTAATTTATTTTCTATGCATACATATATGTAAATATTTTATTTATATTGATTTATCCACCTCATTCTGTATTCACCACACACTTATTCCAGTCTCTAGAGAACTCATTAGAATAAACAATGCCGTAAATGTTAAGTAGTTTATCCTTAGCATTTACCCTATTATTCCAATTTTACAGATGATGAAACTGAGGTAGAAAGAAATAATGTACTTATAACTTCAGAATTCATAAGATTATAAACAATGAAAGTTTGAATTTCTTCAATACTACAGCATTATTTTAGCTATGTCTTTCGGCCTAAATTTAAAATTAAGTTTAATTCAGTTCCCTTTTGACTTCCTTCCTTCTTTCTTTCCTTCACCTGTGTTTATGTGTGACCCATTAATTGATTACTTTTAAGACACATTTTTTTCAGATCTCTTAATAATCCATTTCTTCACCATTGATTGAATGGGTCATTCATTCAAGGTATTCTGCTTTTCAGATAGTTCAGATCAACTTGTTTACAATCTTTTAGACTAGTGTGTTACTGCTAGATCACTGTCAGTTTTCATAACCTCAGAAACCCAGACATCAGAAATGACACTGTGGGTATTTTATACATTGTTCAAACATGAAATTCAGCATCAAGTCCACCTATTTATTTATATGTTTATCACTCTGCTTATCTTTATCAACATATTTCATGCTCTAGCAGCAAGTTATATTCAAAGTTGATTTACAATTTATGTATAGTATGGTGTTCCTTAGGGATTCCTCTCAGCTGAAGCCAGGCTATATACTAAGAATCCCTAGATGAGGGAGTCCTCTCACCTAGGGGGAGTATATAGCCTGCTAACAGCCACCTAGTGATCTTTCCCCTGGACAGTTCCAACCATGCACCATTAACAAGGAAGTCATATGCAGATCTGTCTCTAGTAGTTTTCCAGGGAAACTATAAAATGTCTTCATATCTTTGTTCCTTTATGAGATTTTCTTACTTGGGGTTATTTCCATAATTCCCATCAAAATCCCATAAGGCAGTGTTTTCTTAGCAAACTTACTTACAAAAAGGAACATCTTTTCTTTATCCTCAGTGGGCTTATTTTAACTAGGAACCTAAATGGATATAGGCAAAGTGTCATGGGGGTCATGCCATTGAGTACTATGGAAAATTTTTCCCTGACTAGTTTTGCAGCAGTGAGAAGGGAAGAGGAATGGTGCATAGAAGCTGGGTTGATTTCTAAGATCAAAGTCAAACTGAGATACAGGAGGACTATTGAAGAAGAACCAAATGCATGTGTTTTTGTCCAGAGAGTTTCAGAGATCTGATCAATTGGGAGCTTATGCTAAGAGATGTTTTGCAGTCTGGATCAGTATCACAACTGGGTAATTCAAATAGGCTGAATTACCAGAGCAAGTTTGGAGCAGCTTTCTCCACTGATGATAAAATTGATTTCTTAAAACCATGGGGTCTTGGGTGAAGGAAGAACCTCTCCCTATTCATACTCTTAGAGGCAACCCAGAATGCTATGTTGAGGAACACAGATGTGTAATCATGAGATCTTCATGAGGCAGAAAGAAAATGTAATTGTTGGAAGCAACAGGGTTTAAGATTCTGGGGACTAATGGACGTAGTGCCTAGCTAGAGTTTATATGCTCTGCCTGAAGGGGTTCAAATTGAGCAAACAATTCAAAACTAAAAACTAAAACTATTAGCCAATCAAACCACATAGAAAAGACACATTTTGCCTTGAAGCATCTATTTGGAGGACCTCGCTAAAGATCATGTCATGCTGTGTAATGTATGGCCTGGGAGTGATGATTCACTGTATTTCTTTTAGCATCTATCAGAATATAATAGCTTCTTTCTATGATCTGAGAGGTTGCATGTATAACTTTGTCACAACTAATTCATAATAGCTTATATTTATTGAGTTGCTTCCCATGTGCCAGACACAGCATTAAGGAGTACACACATGTGATTTTATTGCATAATTTTATAGGTGAAAAAATAAGTGCTCTGAGGAAGCCAGATGAGTTGCTGAAGGCCAAATTGCTTTCCTAATTATGTACACACACATGCGCACATACATACAAGGTCTGTCCAGAAAGTATCCATCCGTGGACTATGAAAAATAGAGACATTTAATGAAGAAGATACAAGAAACATTGTACATAGGACAACGATGCTTCAGTCCCCATCAAAGTAGGCACTCGGTACCTCACCCAGTTCTCCCAAATTCCATCAGCTGCCCCTTCATATTTCCTCGAATCTCACTGGCAGTCTGAAATCTCTTCTCTTTCAAAGGTGATTTTAGTTTTGGGAAAAGCCAGAAGTTGCAAGGCAACAAATATGAGCTGTCGGGGGGCTGAGTCACCTGGGTGATTTGATGTTTCACAAAAAAACACCGCATGAGACATGATGTTTGAACATACACATGGTGGTAATGAAGCTGCCAGTCACCAGTTGCCCATAGCTGGGGCCTTCGGAATCATCTGAATAGTTTCCACAGAGGAATGTTCAAGCTTAATTCAAAATTTGATGCAGATTCATTCCTCTACTCACTCAGTCATTTTGAATATGACAGCCACACAGTACACAGGCTCACTCAACAGCATCTACCACACCCAGTGACTAGTACAGTGAAGTCATCATTGTTCACACATGTACATTCTAGTCCACTCTCCTTGGCTTCCAGGTTACATCAGTATCACTCAAACTGTTTTTGTTGTATTAACTGTGTTTAGACTTTTTCTGGACAGACCATGCACACACACACACACACACACACACACACACACAAAAACACATGTATGTTATATAGTTATATCTTAAATGAGATTAAAAAACAAAATCCATTAAAATTGAACATTTTGTTACCATCAGAGCACATTCTGGTTTCTTCAAACCTGAGAGGTTCAGGAGAGCTGAGAGAGTGAGAATTGTAAGAAACCTTAGGGAACAATGAGATGTGAACCTCAATTATCAAATGCCAGGTTTACAACTGTGTTACACCCCCTACCTTTCTGCAAAAATCTACACATCTCTTATCCTATCTGTTCAAAGCTCCTTAATATCTTCCCAGTGGACTTAAAATAAAATCCATACTGCTTAGAGTGGATTGCTATAAAATTTCCTTCAATTATACCCCTGGCCCACCTCAGCTTACACGTCTCTCCCACTGTAGCAGGAGGAAACCACTGGGTTTCTTTTGTGTCCCAAAATGAAAGCTCTTTCCACCTTGACACCATTGCATGTGGTGTTCATGTTCATATAATGCCCTTTCCCTTCACTCTTCATCTTGCTCTTACACGTCCCTAAGGTCTGACCTTAAATGGCTCTACTCTAAGTATCTGTCATGAGCTCTTCTTCCAAATTCTCTCCCACTCCCACTCTAGGCTCTTTATTACTTGTTTATTGTTTGCACTGATTATGTATTTTGAAATTTAGTACTTCGAAATTGTGTAATATCTTCCTCTTTTACTGAGGACAGGCACCTCCGCTTTGTCCACCATTGTTACCTGGCTCATGGTTGTCACTTTGCTGCTAAATAGAACATGAATGTTTGTTCTGGGTACTGCCATGCAGTTGAAAATGTCAAGGCTTAGAGAAGTTAAAAATTTGCTAAAAGACATACCCACAGCAAATGGTAGAGATGGAATTTAAATTTACAAATGTTCAATTCTCGGGTCTACATTTTATGTGGTGCTTTAGAGACTTTGAGAATCTGAGGGTCTATCTAAAGTAATGGAATATGAAGAGAGCCCAGATGATTTTATTTCTAAAATGGTCAAAGTATTTGTTTGTTGCTCCGTGCATAAATAGCTTGTTGATGGACTGATTTGGGCCATGATTCTGCAGAGTCAGACCTGGTCTAATTTCATTTTTTTAAAATCTTCACCCGAGGATATGCTTATTGATTTTAGAAAAAAAGGAAGGGGGAGAAAGAGAGATGTGAGAGAGAAACATTGATTGGTTGCCTCCCATATGCACCTAGACCAGGGAATCCACAACCTAGGTATGTGCGCTGACCAGGAATCAGACCTGCAACCTGTTGGTGTACAGGATGATGCTCCAACTAACAGAGCCACCTGGTCGGGGCCTAGTCTAATTTCTTAGGAGAGTGGAACATAGTGATCATTTGTAATCACACTGAGACAAGTTATACTAAATTTATGTTTAACAATTTTTTTTGTTTCAAAAATATTCAGAAAAGGGCCTTTCTTTTTATTCATAAACCATATCATGTCATTATGTGCAGATTTTCACTTTCATTTATTGAAAGCATGAGGAAATTAAAAAATAGGTAGAAGTAGAAAGTTTTAAAAAATGGCCTCTCACTACCTAAATGTGTCTGATTATTTAAATATGAAAACTTCTCTAACTAGAGGTTGATTTCTAGCTACCTGAGCAGGTGAGAGATTGTAAAATTTAGGCTCAGGAAGGTGGCTAAATTTCACAGCCAAATAGATCTGGCCTTGAACCTTTTCACTGCTCCTAGTCTGTGTGTAGGTGGGGAAGTCGCTCAGTTGTTTTCAGCCTCACATTTCTCATCTGAAAATGGCAATAAAAATGAATGTTTGTTTCACAAGTTTATTTTAATGATTCAATCAATTGGCCCTCCTGAGTTCTTAGGAAAAGTAGACAATTAACAAGGGTTTATTTTCTCTTCTAGAAACTAGGCTATGACAGAGAGGCCAAGATGAGTAGGGGCTTTCTGTTGCATCTCTTAATTTTACCTGTGCTCTATTTCTATTTGCTGTGCTTTTGAAGAGATATGCAAATGTGCCATACTATTAATAACATTTACTGGTATACATTAAATGTTTTCTATGTGCTTCTATATATGAGTCTTTGTTATTCTAAATACTTTATACTCATTAACTTGTTTAATTTTAAAAAACAAACAGGAATCTAAAGTTCTGAGATGATATAAAACTTCTCTAAGATAGATAGCCAGTAAGTGGCCATAAATGCTTGACCTGAAATATAAACTTGTTCTGTGTCTTGATGAAATACTTTTGAAGACTCCAAAGACTATTGCTTACATGGCAACAGTCAGCTGTCACAACAGGTACTGTTAGTTATACTTTATAAATAGGAAACTGAAGCTTAGAAAAATTGTTCTTTAGGGCCTTTTATAGTCTAGCTGAATGTTGCTACCAACAGACACGACCATTTCAGCTTCAACACTTTATGCGGACTGTGCTCTCCCACAGAGTGTGTGTGTGAGGGGGAGGGGAGGGTTGCTCTTTCTCCTCTCTTTGTCTTTCCGAATATCGAGACCCATTTCAGGCACTACCTTCTCCATGGGCTTCCAATCCATAGTGCTTTATTTCTGAGTATGTGTAATTTATGTCTGACACTGGATTAGGTATGGGTCATTTTGCTTAATGACAGGGCTCTCCAACCATGTTGGGGATTCTGGTGTATCAGTGAACATAAAGCAATATGCAAATCAACAAGTATTTATTGAGTGCCTATTGAATGAAAATGTCTGTGCTTGCCATAGTATATAAAGTTAGGCAAGATGTTGTCCCAGATCTATAAAATCTTATATAATTATCTACTAACCTTTATGAATATTTTAAGATCTCAAATCCTCAGAATGAATAAATATGTGGTTGAATAAATGCTATTTGGGAAATGACAGTTTTTATAGACACCAAGGACACTTCAAAATAGTAGAAAAGACACTCCCTTTTTATGATTTACAGTCAAGTTGGAGAGAGAATACAAACAATGTACAGTGGGTAGACCCAATTATTTTTCACCACCTTAACGGGGGAAACTGTGACCCTTTGGGTTCAGAGAAATCCTCTGAGTGAAACCACAGTATGACCTTGAACAGAAACGAATTGGCATATTTGCTTCTGACTAAAAAGCAGCCAGCTCTGGCATTTGTGGGAAGCTGATGTGTTGGAACCACGAAACAGCTTCCACTTTGCATTATTGCCCATTTTATAAGGCAGGAAGACTCTTAATGTTAATTCTGTAACTTGAGCATTAATATTGTGGTTTCACATCCTGTAAATTAAAACTCTAGGATGACCAAAGAGCTGGCTCACAGAACAACCGACGGCCTGCACTGGGACTTAGACAGCTCAAGGCATAGGCCAAGGGCAAGAAGCCTGGCCATTCAGGGGTCTGCTAGTCTTACATCCCGGAATGAATAGCCATACTCTTCTTTCCACTCGTCTCTTTGCCTCCGCCCTCACTCTGGCATTTTTTTTAGCTCCTCAGTGCGTACTTGGTTAGGTTAGATCTGCCAGTATGTTTCTATACTGTTAAGTAACAGAAGCTAAGTGTTAATGCAACCTCAGAGAAATAATATAGCCTCACAATAATACATCCATTGGTTTAGAATAGGGGAACATTTTTTCCCTTCAAAACACAGCTAATGTACTATTTACCATAATGCTGAGGTCAACTTTGGTAATTGTTAGTGCCAGCCAGTAAGGTCATATGGTCATTCTTGAAGACATTTTGGAACTTTGGGGAAAATCTTCATTGGCATAAGAACAGTCATTTCCTTGGGGCAGATACTCAGAACCATGCATTCATTTTTTTCCAAGTTAATGCATATTTTTACCTTTTTAGAATTGTTTATGGATTAAGTCAGGAGTAAGAAGATTTTAGGAGTGAAGAGTATAATAGATTTAAATGCCATTAATGTGGGGACCACTCTGTCTGGCTTATTTCTGTATTTTTATTCCCTAAACTCTTGATACATATATATTAACAGAATAAAAAATACCTGAGGCATCTAAGTATATTATGGAGGTATTGTTGGCAATTTGTAATACCACTTATTTCATGTGTCTCTCCTTAAGGAAAGATGAATGTATCTCAACAAGTCAGCTCGATGGGGTGGGATGGAGGGTAGGGAAGGGAAACTGGGACCCAGAGGTAGAATAAATAACATTGCTAAAATTTATGTCTCTGGATCCAGTCCTTTATCTATGTTACTGAGAAAGCCAGCACATCTTAACAGACTTAAGAATAATAAGTCATTGGTACAAATTGAAGAGACCTTCAAAATACATCTACTTCTGAAAGTGACTAAGACATTTTATGACAGAGGCTGCACTTGTAATTCCATTTTGTATAATTTATGTCACAATCTTGGGGTCCTCATTAGTCACAGAACTGTGGCCAATCTTCTGCTATACCTGCGGATGTTGGAAAAGATGTCTACCTTTATTACTTCTTGACTCAAATATGAAAGCAGCGGATTTCCTATAGAGACTTGGTGTTTTTTTTCTCTAACTCTTAAAGTTTTATGCCATGGATTTTATCACATGCAAAGTATTTCATTTTGTATTTTTTCTGTGCTACATAGTTAAACAGTGGCTTATGATTTTAACAATAAAATTTATGTACCTAAATGTTATGAAACTACTGAAATGCGAGTGGCGTTTTCTAGGGAGCGTAAGCCTCAAAGAGAAGAGATGTGCTTAGAGGGAAGGGAGGGACAGGGTTTGAAGGAGAAGGCTACAGGCTTTCAATTAGACAAGGGCTAGCTGACGAAACACTCATAGCTCATGGTCAAAACTGTCTAAAATAACCCATTAGTATAACAGCCTAGTGGGAACCGAAATGATCTGTCTTAAAAAAAATAGACGTGACTATTTTATTTCCACCTTTTCTGCCACCTCTTTGTATTTCAAAGTTTACCAAGGTGGACATTATGGAGCTTGTGCTACCTAACTGGAATAGACAAATGTATGGGAATAGACTTTAGCACCTAGACTTCGGCAGCTCAGCATTACTGATGACTTAATTAACTTACTCATTTTCATTACATGAGGACATCATTTTCTGACATTCTCTTGACATTCCCTGTAGTTCAGGAAGAAGGGGCTGGGGATATAATATTCTATGATTGTTTCTACAGTGGACCAGGCTGTCAATGGGCCCTTAAAGGGTGTGGGGTCACTGCAGCTTGATTCAGAGCAGCAACTTGTGACGATCCTCTCCAGTCAGGCCCCATAATCAACTCCTCCTCACAAGTCTGCTTCAGGAGAGAATGTACCCTGTGCTGTTTGATACCAGCATGTCTTCTTAGGGGATGAAGCAGATGACATTCATTGTCACCACTCAGCACAGAGGAACTGATGGGAGCATTTTTAAAGATACAATTTTATAGCTAATACAATACCTATTTCAATATTTAAATTATTATAACTAGTATTTACTTTCATATTACAAAGATAAATGTGATTTAGCTAATAGGTCATCTAAAGTCAACCTTTAAAAAAAAAAAGCAGCTTAGAAGGGCTCATCCTTCCACAGTGGTCAGTGGGGGAAAGAGAATTTAAAGAAGATGGCTTTGAAGATTGACTCATGGAAAAGAGAGGAAGCAGGTTAACTTAGTCAGTCACCATGATGAATTTGGAAAACATTCACAAGTTTTGAGTCAATTATTATTGTTTTAAATATCAATCAGTAGGAACTTCTGAAGTGGCTATTCTGTATATGGTATGGTGAGGTTGCAAAGAAAATTTAGGGCCTAACCTCTGTCCTGAAAGATCATATAACCTAGTTGTAGAAACACAATGCACCTATGTCTATCAATTACAGAGCAATAAAGCCAATCTATGATTAAAGGAAACATTGTGCATTACTCACTCTAATTTATATGGACATTCAATGGAGGGGGATTAAGAAAATAATATTCAGGAAGCATCAGGAAGAGGTGATGATAGAATTATGAAACTGTTACTTAAGTACTAAATCCTCAGTTAATATAATTACTGAGCCCTAAGAAATAATTACAAATCCTTTTCACAACATTCCCTCTTGACAAACTGATCCTTATCACCTCCATGGCTTCAGTGCCCACTTTGCCCTCTATACCACAACCATAAAATACGATTTCCAGCTCCCTGAAGGCCCCTGCTGTTACCTGATTCTGCCCTTGGTGTACTGGAGTCCTTCTCATCCGCTAAAGACCAGCTGAAAGGCGACTACTTTGGTAAAGTTCCCTGAAGTTTCCTTGTCTCCCAGAGATTTTCTACCCCTTATGCTGCCCCTGAACTTTGCTCGGAATTGTTTTATGTCACACATGGCGTCTTGACATTTTTGTTGTAATGCCTTCTCTCTCACCAGCCTGCATGTGCCCCGAGAGTAGGAATGTCCTGGTGGTTCTCCCATTCTTGGCATACGTCACCAAGGACTGTTGGTTGAAAGAATCAGTGTATGAATATAAAAGAGGATTTGAAAGTCAAATGGCATGGTTAATTAGGATGGCTAATTAACTGAGCATGAAATAAAGTTTTATTTGCCTTAAAACCCTTGATATAAAAATATTTATAATAAAGAATTTTTCTGTTTTCCTACCTAACTACATGACACAAAATAAAGTGATTTATTTATTTATTTATTTTAAGTCTTGAACTTGTTGATTGATTTCATTGTGAAAATCAACTTTCTCACTTTAGATTTTCATGGATAAAATGCCAGTGGATTGAGTTGAATCTCTACCAATATGAACTATATATATCTGAAAAATAATCTTTTAAATAAATCCCTGACACCAGCTTTGATTATTATTTATTTTTTTTATCTAAAATATGAACATGAGGAAAATTCTTGTTTAATGAAACATTCAAATCAAATGTGTCACAGGGGTGAAAACACGGTGAGTAACAATTACATAGATAAGGATAAGGGCTTTTACTAAGTTCAATGGATCTCTAACAGCAAGATTATCAGCCCTGTGTTGAAAGCATTATCAAACAGTTGCATTTGGCCACTCATTTCATTTCCTTTTAAAGATTTTATTTATTTATATTTAGAGAAATGGGAAGGGAGGGAGAAAAAGGAGGAGAGAAACATCAGTGTGTTGCCTCTCCCTTGCCCCCCGACTGGGGACCTGGCCTGCATCCTATGCATGTGCCCTGACTGGGAATAGAACTAGCTACCCTTTTGGTTTGCAGGGCAACACCCAACACACTAGTCACATCAATCAGGGCAGCCATTCATTTCTTATTCCAGAAATTCTGTAGAAAATAAAATAAAAGGTTAATCTTATGCTCATCATTAACTGAAGGAGGAAAACAAGGAAGGGTCCCCTTTATTTGACTTACCAATTTGCCTTTCAAACCCCTGCGTATGTTCCTTAAACACTGACTCACTCTTCTGCCCCATTCTTTTCTTGAGCACCTGTTTCTGGCCTTGTTGAATGCCCGGAGTGTAACAAGTCACATTGTGTGCAACTTTGACTCTGTGATCGGAAAGCCAAGTTAATACACGTGCACACTCGCCAAGAACTGCAGCCTGCTACTATGCTGACAGATTTCAGCATTCACACATCCCTGCCCGTACTTCAAGCAGCTAGGTTAGGAGGAACAAGCATGAAAAAAGAAACCTTCTATTTCTATTTTATTTTTTCTCTTTTGGAGTAATACAGATTTATTTGTTTATTTTTTTTTATGGTTCAGATACAGTTGTCTCCATTTTTCCCCATCATTCCTCCCTGCCCCACTCATGCTCACCTCCCACCCTCAGTCCTACTCCTCTTTGGCTTTGTCCCTGTGTCCTTCATGTGTGTTCTTTCATGGCCCTTCCCTTATTTTCTCACCTTATTCCCCTCCCCCCTCCCTTCTGGTTACTGTCAGTTTATTCTTTATTCAGTGTCTCTGGTTATACTTTGCTTATTTGTTTTGTTGATTAGGCTCCACTTATAGGTGAGATCACATGATACTTGTCTTCCACTGCCTGGCTTATTTCACTTAGCATAATGCTCTCCAGGTCTATTCATGCTCTCGAAGGGCAGGAGCTCCTTTCTTTCTTCTGTGTAGTATTCCATTGTGTAAATGTACCATGTTGTACCATGTGTTAGGCACTTTTATGGGGCTATGTCCTATTCAGGTTTGCGTTCATTCTCAATACTAGGCATACAGGTGATTCTTAATAAAGTTTGTTGAATATCTAATACAACTCTATCTACACTCTTTTTTTTTAAATCCTCACCCGAGGACATACTTATTGATTTTAGAAAGAGGGGAAGGAAGGGAGAGAGAAGGGGAGACAAAGACTGATTTGGAAGAGAAACATGAATTGGTTGCTTCTCACATATGCCTTGATCAGGGATCAAACCTGCTACCTAGGCATGTGCCCTGACTGGGAATCGAACCTGGAACCTTTCAGTTTACAAGAAGGTGCTCCAACGAACTGAGCCACACTGGCTGGGGTTCTCTACACTCTTGAAAAATGTATAGTCCTGTGGCAAAGAAAACATAGCAGGAAACTTCAGACCAGGTGACAGTTGGTTACAGTGAAAGTATATTTGAATGAGGGACTTCTTAGAGGTATAGCAGGTAGGTGTTAGGAGGTGCTGCTTAAGCTGAGTCTTAGTGGAGAGGCAGACATGTATCTGGCACACAAGCATGTGTCAGGCACACAGGCTTAGGAGCAGCATTCCAGGTAATAGTGCAGCCATGAACTTATGAAAGATCCTGGCAGACTTTTTAATAGAGTTAAGGGCCCTCAGCAAGAGTAGCTGTGAAATTGGACCTTATTGGAATAGGGTGGTTTTCTCTGCACATCCAAAGGGGAAATAAGTTGAAGGAGTAAACGGGCCACTGGAAACCCCTCAACATGCTGAGAGTACCTCTGATGCTTCCCTGCAGACCTGGCTGAAAGCTGGCCTGGCTCAGGCCCCCTCTCTTAACTTTCACTCCTTACAAATCACAAAATGAAATGGAGTTTTCTTCAAAATGACAGCTAAATCTCAGCCCCTTGCCAGCTGCTGTACTAGTGCCGCTGAATTCTGTAATCCTTTTACCCTCCATTCCTTGTTGTGGTTAGCAAATGCCAGGAAATGTTGGAGTGACAAGTGAGTTCTCTGTGCCTGACACCTCTGCGGGAAGACTTGATAAACTGCAAATACCATCACAGTCATTTTTCAGGTGCAAGCTCAGAAATAAGACCAGGAAGGAGCCAGTCCTGGGAGGTAAAACACTCCCCACCTTCCTGGCTTCCTTCCTCTGACTTACATTTCTATGAGCTTGGCGTGTTGTTTAGAGCTGTTTGCAAGGGAATACTTCTGGGGAATATTTTCCTTTGCATCCTTAAAATTGAGTGACATCAACTCATATGCTTCATTGTACCTCCATAGATAATACTCTTCCCCTGCCTAAAGAGGGAGGTTGAGAATGGACTAATGCCTAGCTCTCAGAATAGTTAGCAATGCTATACCCCATCCTGTAGCTTTTCAGAATGCAGAGGCATGTCAGAACTGGCTATGATTTCCCCCACAATCTCCTTCCTACAACATAATTTCTACATGAGCTTCCTCTACTGGGGAAACTTGGAAACCCCTCCTCATTTAATACACTGTCATCCTGTGTCTCCCTGTTTTCCACTTGGCTTAGAGAAGCATCTGAGTTTCTCTGAAATTCTCTCCTCTCTTTTCCCCTCTTCTTTTCCCTTTCTCTTTCTGGGGAACAGTATTAGTATTCTGTGGTACACTCTTAAGCAAAATCTGAGAAAGGAATTAATCTGTCACTAGAAATGTATGTATTGGACAGTGATCTATGCAGATGCTGTACTCAAAGTGATGGCTTCATTTCATCTGTGCTTCTCCCAGCCCTTCTCAGAGGTAACACACAAATTTGCATTTAGCATAACATTGCAGCTAGGTGACTGGGTGCTACCTGGACCTGGGCTACCCTGGTTCTAACCATCAGACAAACCCAGCGGGCCAGGCAGGCAGCTCATGCAGCTGGGTAGAATTCTGAAATATCCAAATCCACGACCCCTGTGCTCTATACGTATGATGAAGAAGCTGATCCATAAATTCTTTGTGAGCTCAAGTCCATCTACCCTTCTACCTCTTAAGCTTGGACTCAGACTCCCCTGAGTCTCATTGGCCCAAGCCCTTCGTCTCTGTAGTTCTCAGTGGTTTGAGATTCTGGTCATAACTAGGGAGAGATTCACTAGGGCTGGCATTTCTTCTCTCTGGCTGGCTTCTGCACCGTGTTCTGGCAGCAAGACTGGGAGTCTCCCTAGAGAGCTTATTTTCCTGAAATTCCCCCTGTAGTTTTACATACTTAAGTGGACTATATGAGGTTGTGAGAAACAGCCTTGCTTTTGAACATTAATCCCAATCAAACTTTCAAATCCCTTGAAGTTCAAGCTATCAGTAGAAGTAAACAAGCCTCTCACTACCCCTTTACCCAAACCAGTTACCTCCTGGCTCAGGAACAGCTCCTCCAGAGCCCAGACCCTCCTGTGTTAGGCTGTCACACTTGCAAGCAGTCTGTGAAATCTTCAGCTGGGCTCTTCTAGGCAGGCAGGTTTCTGCAAACGTTTCTTTTGCCATTGTGCTTGTGATCACTAGTATTTCCCCCACCCCTTCTGCTGTCTGGAGATTCAACTGGGATTTATCTCCATAATGAGAAAAGGGAGATAGGGAAACACTGGGGCATTTTTCTCTGACTTAGATTATTTGTCATTTTGATATTCATTTTAAAAGATGCTTTTCAAATATTTAAATGTATGTGTGCTTACATCGCAACTCCTCGGGATGAATTGCAGATGACACAATCACTGCTTTCTCTTTCTCATGCTCTAGGTCTCTCTCCTGAATGGGTTGCCAGCAGTGACTTGATCAGAAAAAAGCATAGGTTCAAAAGAGTATGAACTCTGATCTCTGTGCATAGAAGATTTTCTCTTATTCCTTCAAAGATCCTAAACCCTAGTGTATTGGGTGTTTTACGTATTATCTCCAGGATGCCCTGAACTTGCTGGAGCTGACTGGAAACAAAACTTAAACTTTATTAATCTAAATACCCTCTGTGTTCCTCTGCTTCATACAGACACACACTTCACAAAATAGTACTAACTATAATAAATAAGGTCCTCTCTCCACTTTTCTAAATTCTAGTTGAAGATATTATAGACATAAAAGAGAATAAGCACCATTTATAAACAAACTCCCACTTTATTGATAGTGGATCAATGAGAACATGTGTAGGTTTAGCTATACAGACAGTGACCAGAATTTGAAATGCAGGATGTTAAAAGGTCCAAGACCAATTATTCTAAGATTGGTGCTTCTGTGTAGAAGAACGTAATAGAAGATTAAGAACCCACACTACTAAAGCACACAGGCTGAATCAGGAATGAAGCAGCACTAGAATCTTAAAAAGGCAGTTTCGTAAGAAGGCATGTCATTTTTTTTCAGCAAACATTTATGGAGTGCCTACTGTGTACCTGCAATTGTGCTTAGTGTGGCTATATTAGAAAATAGAAATAAGACTCCACTGAGTGGGGTAAAGATATATGAAAAGAGGTAACATCATAAAGACTGGTGGCTAACACTAAGTGGATCAGGGGTGGAGAGAGCGGGGAGAGAGCCACTGCTGGAAACGGCACCAGAGAGAGCAGCGTGCACGAAGTCAGCTAGTTTAATACTCTAAGAAAAGGGACAAAGATGTGCCCTCCCTCACCAATTCATGGTGGTTCCGGAAAGGACAACCCTGATTAATCCTTTGTCATGGCATTAAAAGGGGTCAATTTAAGGCAAGATAATGGAGGTCCCATGACCTCCATTATTAGGGAGCCAAACTTTGAGCAGAAAATTACAGATCTCTTCCATACAAATGACATATTTCCCGGAAGCATTCTTGCTTTCTGGAAATCATAGAAATACTAAGATCATAGTAAGTCCATAGCCATACCAATTCTCCTGTCAATTAACTTCAATAACTGTTCATTTAATGCCTACTTTGTACAAGGTGCTATCTTAGATGCTGAAGCATTATGGTGGCTGCGATGACTTTCAAATATCAACTGCACTAGCAGTCTTTAACAACTCATCAATCTATTTCTGCATTCCTAAGTTATATTTCTTCTATATAAGTCAAGAAGCCCTTGGGCAATAAGTATGATTAGCTGCATGCCTAGTTCTATCTATGTATTTGTGAAAGTTACAAAAAATAGAGACAGTGTGGTTTCTGTACTGAAGGTGACTACTGCATGTTTCAGGAGACGAGAGAGCTACACAATAAAACTACAGAATGGTCACAACAGTATATAACTAAGTTCTGAACTATGTGTATAGCCTACAGTGAATTGGATGTTCAGAGATATAAAGCTTTTCAGAAACAGGGGCATTATGAATGCAGCCACAGGGTATGGGTGATGAGGAAGAGGGCACCTGCAAGGTGTGACCTTAACTGAGTGTTTCCTCTGCATAGAATATTTTTTCCATTCTTCATGTTCTAAATCTAAGTCAATGGATTTTTCAAAATCCAGCCCAATACTTTATAAGCCTTCCCTAAAAGTCTTACCCATTGTTTTTATATTAGAATCTGAATTCTTTGAGGACAGGTTATCTTCCAGCTTTACTCATTTTTGTGTTCCTGACTGTCTACTGCACAGAACTTGACAAGTGGCAGGCATTCAATCAATAGTTGATGGATGAGTGATTTGTGTTATTGTGTATACCACAGAGCAGTCAAGAAAGAGTGATTACCTAATAAATGTTTTCTGAATTGAATTGAAAAATCACCTGATTACTTCCCTAAACCACATGAAAGTGTTGGTCTGGTGGGTTGGGTTTGAGAACAGAAGATCGTCCTCACAGATCTAAGAGGAATTAGCAGAGATCATGGAGACTGGAGAGACACTGCATACTTCCCTGGCAAAGCAATGCAGGCAATGAAGATAGCTTATGTTTCAGGAGTATATCCTGGGTGAAGGTGGTGCTGCTTTGGGGTCTTTGCTCAGATGTGCTGGTGTTTTCACTTTCACGTAGCTGGCCCATGGTTACTCTGGGGAGTTGTCCCACATCATAGATCATAACATGTGTATCACAAATAAATATATTATCCTGGCTATATTCTTTGACTTCTTTTTAGAGATGGTACCCTGATTTTCCTAGTTTCTTTAAAGATTTTGACTCACTAGACTTTTTAGGTTTATAACAGGGGAACCTTTATGCTTTCAACAGCCCTTTATTAATGAGTGAAGTTGTCTAGACGCCCTTTACCCAACTATTTATAACACTCTCGGGTGCACCAAAAAGAGCTCTGTGCCTACAAATTTGTACTTTACATCTCTCTTAAATTCTGATTCTACACTCAAGTAGAAGGCAAGCCCTGGGAGTACACCACACTGGAAACTTGACACGAACCTCTAGGCATTCCTTTGTCTGAGCTGCAGTGGGCCCAGGAGCTCAGGATACTCTCAGTGATTCTCCAGGTAGGGGATGCTGTTGGCTTTTACAGTAGGCCAACTTTTTGTTTCAGAGGACTGCCACCCTACATTGGAGGGCATCTGGCATTGCTAGTCACTAAATACCAGCAGAAACCTTCAGTTACTATGATGATCTAAAATGCACCCCCCCACACACACACATACACATTTCCAAACACTCCTGGGGAATGCTACTAATTCTTGTTTAAAACACTGGAATGACTGGAACTGTTAGAATAAGTGAATAATTCCTCCATTCTTTCTAGTTGCTAATACTGGTGGTAGAATTCCCACCCCTGGGTTGCACTATGCTGTGGCTTTGCATCTACAGGTAAAAAGAGTAAAGGGACATTTTCAAGCACACTTTAGACCTTCTCAGACAGTTCAGAGAGGCGGTGTGGGGAGCCATGCCAACAGACACAGATGGGGAGGAACGCCAGCCTTGTCATACTGATTTACCAATTATACGTTGTCTTCAGTGTACCCTTTACTGTATTCAATCTGGCTTCCCAACCCCCTAAGCACAGTGTTTGTTTTTCTGTCACATCTTTATTATCCTGGATTTATTCTATTCCTAGAAATGTTAAAACCTCTAGAAGCCTGTGGGAAGATGCAAAACCAGGGAGATTTTGTACAATTAACTAACTCAGTTTAGACTGTTTCAAAAGACTTGGCAATATTAGTGTTCTCATTACTACTGATATTTATTTTATTACATATTGGGATATACATTAAAATGTCTGTATCAGCTAGATATTGTGGAAGGCCTGAGACTGAGGCAACCTAAGTCTTGTGTTTTGGGTTCTGGGTCCTGCCACCAACTAGTTGGGTAGCTTTGGAAAAGTCACTTGCCTCCTCTTGGCTTCAGTGTTCCCAAATGAAAATAATATGAAACTAGACTTTTGGATATTTGAGTATATAAATTCTCTTAATGATGAAATTAAAATATATAGTATTTTGATGGATTGGAAAAATACTCAAAAAATAATGAATGAATCTCAAGCCACGCACATAAATTGCCCATCTTTTTATTCCTTTCTTCTTTACCTCACCAAGACCCCAGTATAACTATGACAGACCATGCCACCTGCATCTAAAGCCAAGTCTTCCGTGAGTGCAAATGCCGAGACTGCAATTGGGGTTGGATGTTGCCTACTGAGCATAGCCATACTCCTAGCCAGGCCGCATCCTTGACTAGCAGTGAAGCTCTTAAAAAGGTCCTATTTTGTGCATTTGTTTAACCATATTTATTGAGTCTATTGTATAATCAGCACCATGAATTAAAAAGTGGAGACAAAATCCACACCCTCTGGGAGCTCACAGTCTAGAGAGGGATGGGCGTGCAAAGAGATAAGTACGACCAGATGTGTGCTAGGGCAGGGATTTTGTGTGTTGTGGCAGCACTGAGGAAGGCAAGCCATTGTAACTCCGGATGGTGAAGTCAGAGAAAGCTACCCAGTGAAGATAACATGAAAAAGTGATAGTGTAGGACTTAACTTGCTTGAAACTCTACTCACACCTTCCTTTTGAAATGCCTTACCCACCACCCCTCACTCTTCCTCATGTGCTCCCTGTTCAGTAACAGAAGGTAAAATGGGAGGAATAGACGTTCGTAGTTTTCTTTTTTTCTCTCCTCTGTTATGACAATTCCTCATTATCTCCTACTGTGCAAAGATAGCACCACCCGCAGTATCCAGTGTCGATACAGCCAATGAGTTTTCTTGTAATAATTTACATCAACTTGTTTAAGAACTTCTTGTTATAATCCTTGATACAGATTTTACTGCTGCTTATTCTAGAATCAAAACTACTGCTTCTTAGGTCTCTCCTAAATATGTAGTTCTTTAAGTGTACATAAATTAAAACAATCCATAAGGCTTCAGTAGAGTCCTCTGTATCATAAAGCAGTAAAGATAGACATGCTATACATTAATGTAGGGAGAGGGAGGTCAAAACTCTCTGAAGATATTTATGGAGTTAGATCTCCCCAGGAAAATAACTATGACTAACCATTTTGTGTTCAATTTTAGGAGTTTTCTAAACTTCCTGAAGTTTGCCATGAATCTTAGCTTACCTAATCAAAGCCGTTAAGAAAAGGAAAAGTTCATGGAAGACATCTTTCCCAGACTCATTAGAGAATGAAGTGTGTCTCCCCATGTTCCCCCTCCCCGCATGGTTGTCTCTGCCCTCAGGCAGTCCACTGCCCCTCAGCCCAGCCATCTGCTCTCAGTAATGAGAGAGCAGCATGGTAGCCATAAATCCTGGCAGACAGCACAGTCTGGCAGTGGGAATGACAACGTGCAGTATGGAGCCTTTGGCAAAGGGTGAAGCTGTGGCTATAAATCCAGACACTGTAGACCAGAAGATGGAGTAGAATGAAGCTTCTGGCTTTTTTCTTAACCGTCAGGTGTATTTCCAGAAGCAGCCATGCATCTTTGTCAGCAACTGTGGGGTCCTGAAGTGTTGGATTATCTTCTCAGAAGTATAAGTACAGCTGATCCTACTTCTTTCAACATTTTCAGCATTTCTCATACCCCTCTCAAAATACTTTGTTGTTTGACTTAAAATGAGTTCATGCAGCCCTGCAGAAATAGTTGTGTCTTTTTTTGTGGGGGAGGGAAACTTTTATAATTGCCCCCAAAATCATTTTAATCAATACATTCAATTCAATGCTTTTGAATACCAACTATATGCACTCTAAGAGAAAAAAAAGCCCATTATTTTTAGATAACTTTTAAAAAAATTGGTAACTAAGTAAAACTGAATAGTCAGAAAACTTGCAAAGCTATTCCTGTTAGCCATGTAGGTTTATCTACTGAAATGAGTGCACAGGCAGTGTAGGCTTGAGTGGATACTCTAGGACCATGAGGCTTATTGGTGAGTGGAAGAAGTTAAAACCAGCAAGGAAGGGTGGGACCAGGTCCTGAGTGATGTTAAATGCCATATATTTAAAATATATCTCAAAGGCTACCAAGAGTTATCCACGGTATATCTGAGTCAGATCAGTCCTTAGGATGATATATACCTTACAAAAAGTTTTAATCTATACTTTAAAAGTCCTTTGGGTATCTAAAGGAAGAGTCCATGTAAAGGCCAATAATAACAAAATTTAGGTGTTTGCAGGCAGGCCTTAAGACATGGAGTAGCCAGGATGACACGGGGGCTATAATTGTACAGAATATGATGTGCTCCTCGTACTCCAGGAGGCCCTTCCCCTCTTGACATTTCACCAGAGGCTGTTTCTTCCCACCTTGCTCAATATACATGCAGTTTTTTACCTAATTATATGCTAAATAAAGCAGCTTCTGGGTGGGTGTTATTTCCTGTATTTTCCATGTATGTATATACTAGAAGCTGGATATA
The DNA here is from genome assembly GCA_007922815.1 of Macrotus californicus. Classification (NCBI taxonomy): domain Eukaryota; kingdom Metazoa; phylum Chordata; class Mammalia; order Chiroptera; family Phyllostomidae; genus Macrotus; species Macrotus californicus. Next base: position 666 of record VMDR010017271.1, on the reverse strand, counting down.
CTAGGCTTGGAGATTATATATATATATATATATATATATATATATATATATATACACACACACACACACACACACACACATATACATATATATATATATATATATATTTATTTATTTATTTCAAAACATTGAGATGAAAATTCTGGTATATAGTAAACCAGGTAAATCATTACAAATATCTATGTAGTTTAGCATTGCATAAGTAAAATATTTATGATGTTTTCTGAATTTCTCACTTTATAGTTAGATATTTTTCTGATAATTTAAAGATAGCATTTCATTCCACCCCCAGCAAAAATTTCTAAATCCAAAGTATTTTGTAACTGGGTTTAAACTTTAATTCTATGTACATATTAGACAATTCAGCATGCTTTGGATAAATTTAGGTGTTTTTCCCCATACTGCCCATCAAAAAGTTTTTACACATCTCATGATAATAATGTTATGAAGTGGTGGTTTCTATATTAAGTCAAGTATGCTCATTGTAAGAATCAATCTCTTAACTTCAGTCGTTCATAGTGTTATTGAGTATCTAAAGTATATAAGATACTTTGACAGGAACTTTACAAATCTAGCTTTTTTTCAGGAACAGTACCAATGGCAAATTCCAGCTACAAACACAAATAGCAATGAAGAAGGCAATGTGATTCCCAAGGCTCAGACTCT
>VMDR010017270.1:0-20277 GCA_007922815.1 Macrotus californicus | reverse complement strand
TCCAATTAAGAATCCTCAGTACATTTCATTTTCATGTCCCTTCAGTCTCCTCTAACCTGGAACAGTTTCTAACTTTTTCTTTTTCTTTGTCTTTAATTACCTTGACATTTTTATTGTTTTGCAGAATGTACTTCAGTGTCGATGTGTGTTTCCTCATGATTAGATTTAGGTTGAGTATTTTTGGCAGGGGTACTACATAGATGACATGCATCATATTGGAGACATATGATGTCATTTGTCTCATCATCAGTCCTGTTAAGTATAATCAGTTGGTTAGTGTAGTATATACCAGATTTCTAGCCATCCATAATATTTAGATGCTATGCGTGTGATTCTGATGTAAAGCCAGGCTTAGGATTCACTGATGAGTAAAATATAGTACTTAGAGATGGAATCTCTTCTAGGAGGTCTTTGAAGGCTGGGCATTTACAGGAATCTAATTAGCTCTATACGAAGGAACAAAGTTTTCAAGAGCAGACACATCCTTCATCTAATTTAGTTCATTAAAAATATTTCAAATACCTTAAAGAAAAGAATTATTAAAAGCAGGGACCCAAATAGATACTTGTACCCTAATGTCCATGGCAGCATATTCACAATTGCCAAAGGTGGAGACAATCCCCATGTCCATCAGTGAGTGAATGGATAAGCAAAATGTGGTGCACGCATACAACGGAATATTCCTCAGCCAGAAGGGAGAAAATTCTGACACATGCTACAACATAGATAGAAAACATCACACTATTTTTTAAAAATCCTCCCCTGTGTCAAAAGCAGTTTGCAAAGTTTCTTGGTACTGTTGACATTTTGGCCAAATAATTCTTTGCTGTGGGGCTGTCTTATGCATTGGAAGATGTTTAGCAGCACCCTGGCCTCTACCCACTAGAAGCCAATAGTGGGAAATAGCCAACATACTCAAAATATCCAAATCAGTAAAGTTATTGGTGAAAATTAAACGTGTCTTTTATTTTATGGAAAAAAACATAACAGACTTTTTGGCCAGCCCAATACTTAATGACACTGATTGTGCACTTAAAAATGCTTAAAGTGGTTTTATTTTATCTATATTTTATCATAATAAAAAAAACCCATGTGTTTATACTAAGATAAAATGTTTTACCCTTTGTAACTCTCCTGCCTTGTTTTGCTTTTGGAAAAACACAAAATGTACCATTCTCTCTTCCATGTAACATCCTTCTAACCTGTCTTCAGCCTATACATACACTAACCCTCTCTTTTCCCCACCTCCCCAACAATGGCAGGAACAGTGTAAAGTCAAATAGAACTTTTGCTTCTTACAAATTGGGCATTATAACAAATAAAACAATCTTGGAATTTTTTTGAGAAAATTAAGATTGAACACCCTAAAGGTAAAGCAGCCCACCCATTTCAGACATGGGACAGCATGTGTGACACTTGCCCAGAGCTCTCCTCCCCTTTTTACCCAGAGCCTGCACTCAGGTCCTGTACCTGCAGAGGGTCATTCAGCCATAGCAGCAGTTTGAAAGCAGGTTGTGTGTGATGATTTATATCAAACAAACTATAGAGGATGCTCACGGCTTTTGTTTTATCTCCAGGAGGTTTCAGCACAGACAAAGGAAAATTTGGTCAACTGGAAAGAGCTTGGCATTTCTTGATAGGCTCATGTAACAATTCATAAGCAAAAAAGCAGCTCAACTTTGCTATAGCAACAAATCTATTTCTTCCAGTGAGGTAGGCCCTGGTCAGGTTATTAGCTGCCTTCACAGCTCAGCATGCACTTGGTCACAAGGCTGCAGCTCATGCCAATCCAAGTTCAGGCCCAACCAGCTCTCATGTCATTTGGACTCCAGGCTGATCATATGGGCCCAAGGCCCAATTCTATTCCAAACAAGTCACTGCGCAGGGGTGAGTCCCCCCCTCCCCGTAAAGGGTAATGCTTACTTTTGGAGATGCCTGGAGAGACTGCACCAGCCTAGATTCATCCGCACTCCTTGGAGAAGATTTGTGTCTTTTCATGGAGCAGGCAAGAGAAGATGTAGGAAAGAGAGGAGTCCAGAGAGCCAGAGTGAGGAGAAGAAAAAGGGCCCAGACGTCTGGGACCTTGCGTGGGAGCACACCTCTCTGCTTCTCCAGGGTATGTTGCCAACTGCCCCCAGCCTGTACCCACTCACTACCCTGCAGAATAGGCTGAGGGAAGGAAGCAGCTCTCCCTGCTTTCAGCCTGACCCCAGATTCCTTTCTCCTTCTCTAAAGCCTTGGGCTCGTGCTCCCCAGCCTTTCCTCAAAATAAAGTGGACCCTGGGGCCTTGACGAAAGGGATGGATGCTGTTACTAAGGAAAAAAAGCAACAAAAAATCTCCAAAGATTCAGGGATAAGAGCGGTGTGGTCCTTAGCCTAGGCAGAACAAGGAAGGGATAGGCCTTCAGCATTCTTTGGGCCCAGTCCTATCCTTCCAGGACCTGGAGAGCAACAGTCCAGTTCAAGTGGAAGGCCAGACCTTCAGCAAGAGCCCCAGGCTAGAGGTTAGGGAGAAGGACCCAAGATCCTAAATGTAAGGTTTCTCCTTCACCTGGTCCACCATCCTCCTTCCCACCATCATCCTAGACCAAGGCAATACCTGGGTGAGTTGGAGAGTTACGACTCTTTGCAAGGAGCAGGAAGAGACACTGAGTAGAAAAGGAATTGAGAAGATAACATCCTGGACCCTAGAGGCTTTCTTCTTCAAGTTGTCTAAAGTGACAAGAGCTTTCTTTCTTTAGTCTATTTGCTTGAAGGTTGAGGTCTGCCCTGTAAGACAGTATTTCCCCCCTTATGACAAGCCTCCTACAAATCACTCTCATCCAGGCAACCATCACCCACCCATCTGAAGAAGACTATTTTTCGTGCCCAATTTGCTTGCTGGAAACTACTGTGTTTCAGTGTCTGCAGTGCAGATGAAAAGGAAAAAAAAACAAAAACAGTCCTCTGCCTTGATGATGAGACTGGAGAATCAAAAGCAGCAATATGTGCAGCTAATAACCATTTAGTGATGAAGGAGGAAGGGCAGAGGGCCAAAGGTCAGGGCCAAGGTATGTTTCCTCTATTCAGTATTCAGTCTGGACCGACCATCTTACTGTATACCCAATTCTGTCCTCCAGAAGTAGGTTCAGTGTGACCCACAAGTAAAAAATACTATAATCAAATGAGATACTTCTTTGACCTTTTGAATTATATAAAACTTGTCTTTGCAGGTCAGTTACAGTCAGAGCATCTCTAGAGAAGCCATTTTTTTTAATATGAAAATTGACACAAAAGTGACAGATTGACATAAGGTAGTCTGGAATTTCATGAAATGAAAAATAATAACAGAAATATTAACCCCTCTGTTGTTATGGAAATGAAAGAAATGGAAAGGCTGCTGTGCAATGAAGAGGGAAGTGGGAAGTCCACAGGTACATGGTGAGAAACATGAAATACTGTGCCTGAGTGGACAGGAATGTGGCTGCAAGATTCTTCACACAGAAATATTTTCTGGGCATGCAAAGCCTATAAACTAAACAGCCAGCCATGGAGACCTCTCCAGTTTCCAATGTTCTAGTAAATACTATGAGATAACATTCTGAACTTAAACATTCTTTCTTCAGTGACACTGCCCACCATCTGGGAACATTTAAAGCAATGCTCATGAGAAGTTTAGAATGGGCTGGAAAGTCACCTTCCAAAATGGGAGCATTCCAGCCCCAGAGCACTCCCACTGCCCTGAGCTGATTGACATCAACTCCCCTACATTGCATTCTGCTGCGTCAAGGAAGAGGAGAGGGGGTGATGGCAGCAGTGAAAGAAACTCTGATTTCAGCCTTCTGGTATCTATCTAGGGATGCAAAAGCCCTGCCTATTGATCATCTGCAGATGAAACCTTTAGACAAAAGGTTGATGGGAAATTTCAGAAAGGAGGGACCAAGATAGCCCTCCCTGCACCCATCAGGCCTTACCTGATGAAATTTGGCATTTCTAAGAGTCAGACAACCAGACAAGTGTTTCCTCGTATGGCGCATTAGTAAAAGCACAGCATCATGTATCATGCGTTCTTGCCAAGAAAGGTTTAACCTTAATTGAATCAATCCTGTACAACTAACTTCCAGTTTATGAAAAATACATAGGTAGAGAAACAAAATTAAATGATCATACCAGAAACAAACAGTCAAAGGCAGATGATGAAATGTTCTGCAAGACAGTTGGCCTTGTTTTTTCCAACACATCATTGGGATTAAAAAGCAAGGGAAAGAAGGAGGAGGAGGAGCTGCCCTATATTAAAAGATACTTAAGGGACATAATAACGAAGTGCAATAAATGGACCTTATTTGGATCCTGATTACAAAAAACTGCGGGAGGGCAATCGAGACAATTAGGGAGACTTGTAGATGGACTGCTATTAAATGAGACCAAGGAATTATTACTATTTGGCATTATAGTTATGTAATAATGTCCACCGTTTTTCAAAGATGTATGCTGAAATTTGTAGGGGTAAAGTGATAAGATGCCCGATATTTTCTTTGAACTACTTCAGGAAATGAAATGACAGATAAAGTAAGAATACTGTTTAGAATTCCTATGAGATGCTTTTATTAATGATTTTATGTACATGAATGTATTATGTGCACCAGTGAAACAAATTAGTTCTGTGAAGCACACACAAATGAAAATATGTTAGGCCTCTTAGTGCTCACTTAAGACAAGCAGAAAAAGTGTTTTTCTGAGTCACTGGAAACAGATCTGTTCTTCTCCATCTTTCTTTTGTGTGTGTGTATGTTCCAATAAAACTTTATTTATCAACATAGGCTGGATTTGGCTCATAGGCTGCATAGTTTGCAGACTCCTGATCTAGGCAGTGCTTCTTAAGTGTTAATGTGTATACAAATCATCTGGGAATCTTGTTAAAATGCAATCTCTGATTCAGTAGGTCTGGAATAGGGCCCAGTAGTCTGCATTTCTTTTTTATTAACATCTATTCTATTACAGTTGTCCTAATTTTTCCCCCTTTGCCCTTCTTTGCCAGGAACACCCCATGCTCCCACAGTCAATTCCCACATCATTGTTCATGTCCATGGGTAATTCATACATGTTCTTTGACTAATCCCTTCCCCTTCTTTCCACCATTCCCTTTTCCCCCCGCTTCCTTCTGGCAGCTGTCAGTCTGTTCCATGTTTCTATGCCTCTGGTTCTATTTTGCTCATTAGGTTTCTCTTATAAATAAGATCATATGGTATTTTTCTTTCACCAACTGGCTTATTTCACTTGTATAATGCTCTCCAGTTCCATCCATGCTGTCACAAAAGGTAGGAATTCCATCTTTCATTCTGCTGCATAGTATTCCAATGTGCAAATGTATCACAGTCTTTTAATCTACTCATCTACTGATGGGCACTTAGGCTGTTTCCAGCACTTGACTATTGTAAATAGCCCTGCTATGAACATAGAGGTATGTAAGTTCTTTCGAATTGGTGTTTTGGGATTTTTAGGGTATATTCCCAGCAGTGGAATCACTGGGTCAAAAGAGTTCCATTTTTAATTTTTTGAGGAAATTCCATACTGTTTTCCCTAGTGGCTGCCTGCAAATAATGACATTTTTCCTTTCTCCCTTCCAATTTGGATGCCTTTTCTTTTTCTTGTCTGATCATTGTAGCTAGAACTTCCAGTACTATGTTGAATAAGAGCAGTGAAAGTGGACACCCTTGTCTTGTTCCTGATCTTAAGAGAAAAGCTTTTAGTTTTTGCCCATTGATTATGATGTTGGCTGTAGGTTTCTCATATATGGCCTTTATTATGTTGAAGTGTGCTTCCTCTATTCCCACCTTGCTGAGTGTTTTTATCATAAGTGGGTGCTGGATTTTATCAAATGCTTTTTTTGCATCTATTGATCATGTGATTGTATCCTTTATTCTTCTTGTGCTTTATTTTGTTTCTGTGGTGTATTACATTTATTGATTTGTGAATATTGCACCATTCTTGCATCCTTGGGATGAATCCCGCTTGATCGTGGTGTATGACCTTTTTAATGTTTTGTTGGATCCGTTTTGCCAGTATTTTGTTGAGGATTTTAGCGTCTATGTTCTTTAGAGATAGTGGCCTGTAGTTTTCTTTCTTGCTTTCGTCTTCACCTGGCTTTGGAATTAGAATAAAATCGGTCTTGTAAAAAGAGTTTGGGAGCCCTTCCTCTTCTAGAGTTCTTTGGAATACGTTGAGAAGGGTAGGAGTGAGTTCTTCTTTTGAATGCTTGGTAAAATTTGCCTGTGAAGCCTTCTGGTCCAGGGCTTTTGTGTGCCAGAAGTTTTTTGATTCCTGCTTCAATTTTGCTAGTTGTTATTGGTCTGTTCAGGCTTTCTACTTCTTCTTGACTCTGTTTTGGGAGGTTGTATGTTTCTAGAAATTTGTTCATTGCACCCAGGTTGTCCAATTTCTTGACATATAGTTGTTCATAATAATTTCTTACAATCTTTCATATTTCTGTGGTATCACTTGTTACTTCTCACCTTTCATTTCTGATTTTATTTATTTGGGTCTCCTCTTATTTTTTCTTGATGAGTCTGGTTAAAAGTTTGTCAATTTTGTTTATATTTTTAAAGAACCAGCTCCTGGATCTACTGATCCTTTGAATTAATTTTTAGTTTTTATGTTATTTTAATTCTGCTCTAATCTTGATTATTTCCTTCCTTCTACTTGCTCTGGGCTTTTTTTGTTGCTGTTCTTCTAGTTCTTATAGATGGAGGGTTAGGTTGTTTATTTGGGATTTTTCTATCTTCTTTAGGTAGGCCTGTATTGCTATGAACTTCTCTCTCAGGACTGCATTAGCTGTGTCCCATAGATTTTGAGCTGTTGTGTGTTCATTTTTATTTGTTTCCAGATACTTTTTGTTTTCTCCTTGATCTTGTTGTTAACCTATTCATTATTTAATGACATGTTATTGAGTCTCTATGTATTTGAATGTTTTTGAGTTTTTTCTTGAGGTCGATTCTAGCTTCAAGCCATTGTGATCCAAGAAGATGCTTGATATGATTTCAATTTTCTTGAATTTGTTGAGGCTTGTTTTGTGTCCTACCATGTGGTCTATCTTTGAAAATGATCCAAGTGTATCTGAAAAGAATGTATAGTTTGTTTATTTGGGGTGAAATGCTCTATAAATATCAATTAAGTTCATTTGATGTAGAGTGTCATTAAAAGCCACAATATCCTTGTTGATTTTTTTTTTTTGGATGATCTATCTGTTGTTGACAGTGGAGTGTTAAAATCCCCTAAGAAAACTGTATTGCTATAAATCTCTTTTTTAAAATTCTCCAATATTTTCCTCATATATTTAGGTGCTCCTATGTTGGGTGCATATATGTTTACAAGAGGTGTATCCTCTTGTTGGGCTGCTTCCTTAAGTATTATGTAGTGACCTTCTTTGTCTCTTGTTATAGCCTTTGTTTTGAAGTCTATTTTGTCTGATATAAGTACTTCTACACCAGGTTTCTTTTTCATGTCCATTTGCTTGGAATATGTATTTTCCATCACCTTCATTTTAGCCTGTGTACATCTTTTGTTCTGAGGTGGGTCTCTTGTAGACAGCATATATGCAGGTTGTGTTTTCTTATTCTTTCAGCTACCCTACGTCTTTTGATTGGAGCATTTAATCCATTTACATTTAAGGTTATTATTGATACGTATTTGTTTATTGCCATTTTTTCCCTTTACAACTGTGCTCCTTTCTCTTTTTCTCTATTTCTTAACCTTCTTAAAGCAGTACCTTTAGCATGTCTTGCAGTGCTGGCTTGGTGGAGGTATACTCTTTTAGTCTTTTTTTGTCTGAAAAGCTCTTATTTCACCTTCCATTTTAAATGAGAGCCTTGCTGGATGAAGTAATCTTGGTTGCAGGCCTTTGCTTTTCATTACTTAGAATATTTCTTGCCCTTCTCTTCTGGCTTGTAGTGTTTCTGCTGAGAAATCAGCTGATAGTCTTATCAGAGCTCACTCGTATGTTATTAGTTATTTCTCCCTTGCTGCCTTTAGATTCTCTCTTTCTCTTAAAGTTTGCCATTTTAATTATGATGTGTCTTAGAGTAGGCCTCTTTGCATTCATCTTGATTGGGTCCCTCTGTGCTTCCTGAACTTGTGTGACTTTTGTGACTTTTTCCCTTGTCAAGTTAGAGAAGTTTCTGTCATTATTTTTTCAAACAGGTTTTCTACCCCTTGCTTCTTTTCTTCTCCTCTGGTATCACCATGATGTGAATATTGTTACATTTCATGTTGCCCTGAGACTCTCTTAAATTATCTTCATTCTTTTTGGGTCTTTTTTTGTTTTGTTGCTCTGATTGGGTGTTTTTTCTAACTTGTCTTACAACTCACTGATTTGATCCTCTGCTTCAGCTAGCCTGTTTTTAATTCTTTGTAGTGTGTTCTTAATTTCAGATATTATATTCTTCAATTCCTCCTAGTTCTTATTCACAGTTTCTATGTCCTTTTTCATGCTGATGTAGTTCCTACTAACTTCTTAGTAGCTCCCATAAAGTTCCTTGTAGTTCTCACTGAGTTCCTTGAGCAATCCTTATAACCATTACTTTGAACTCTGATTGCCTTAATTTCATTTAGCATGTTTTCTGGGGATTGCTCCTTTCCTTTTGGTTGGGGATTGTTTCTCTGTCTCCCCTTATTAGGTGACTCTTTCTGTTTGTTTCTGCATATTAGATTGATCTGCTTTGACTCCTTGTCTTCATGGGGCAATCTTCTGTGGTAGAAGACCTGTGGGACTCAGTCGTGTGGTCTCCTTGATCTCCTCAGCTGGGTGCTCTAGGGATGCCCTTTATAAAGTTTATATGGGCTCTCTTGTTGTAATTAAGTTTTGGTTGTTCTTGGCTTGTTCATTGGTGGGTCCTCCCATCCTGCTAGCTGACTGAGATTTATAGCCCCCACCACATCTTGTATGCTGTTGTACAGCTGCTGCCAGAACAAAAGAAAAACCCAGCAAACAAAACCCATACCAGCAAAAATACTCCCAACCACACCTACAATATCAGCAGCAAGTGAGCAAATATTAATAAAGGTGGAAAGAGAATAATAATATTATAAAAAAGAAAAAAATATCATGAGATGTTTAAAGGAAAGAAAAATAACTTTGAGAGGGTAGAGGAGGGAGAAATAATAAGAGTAAAGATTAGAAACCAGGCTAATAAAGGGAAAAAATAAAATGAAAATAAGAAAGGGTAGGAAGAGGTAAAATGAAGTAGGACAGGGGAACATTAAAATATGAGATTTGAAATAAAAAATAGTGAACATCTAGCAATAAAATTGAAGAAGTGCAACAACAATCACAATATCAATGACAAACAAGAAAAAATTAATAAAAGTAGAAAGAGAATAAGGATACTATAAGGGAAAAAGAATGCGAAAGGACTAGTGGAAAGAAAAATGGTTTTGAGAGGATGGAGGGAGGATAAATGTAACTGAGGAATAGAAACAAGTCGTAGAAAGGGAAAAAATAAAATTAAAACAAAAATAAGAAAGGGAAGGGAGAAAACAAAATGGAGTAAGAGACGGGAAGAGTTAAATATGAGACTTGAGATAAAAGTAAAACAAAAAATAGTGAAATAAGAGGAACAAAATTGAAGAAAAGAAAAAAATGTTTAAAAGCCATGCAGGAGAAAAAAATAACTGAAATAATGAAAAGGAACACAGTGGAATTTGTTTCAGCAGAGTTGAGTGTTGGCCTACTGTCTTCTGCTGCATCCATCTCTGGTAATGTCAGATGGTGTACCAGTCTAGCTTTAGGCAGCCTGTTCAAGACTACAAGTGATCCACAGTCGGTGGCTGTCTCCTTTAGGCTTGGCTGGTTCTCACTGTTCTACCCTGATGACTTTTTATCAGCACAAGGCCCAGGGGTGGTTCATCACTGAATAATGCAAAACATCCTCTGTACTCCTTGGCTTCAAAAACTCATATCAGCTGAGGTTCCACTGATTGTTTAGGTCACTTGTCAGAAGATCAGCCAAGAATCTATGCTGAGGGCATGAGCAAGTGGGCTCAGCTTCCACCTACTCTACCACCATGCTCCAGTCTCCTCCATGTTTTGAAATAATCAGAATCAAAAGGACTTCTTTAGGACAGAGACAAACAGCTTACATACAAAGAAATATGGATGACTTTGGAAAAATATGATTTCTTTGAAAATCCACTGATTTCTTAGAAGCTTAAAGAATATTAACCTCAGATTTGCCACTTGGAACAAAATGGGGCTGGATTCTTCCTGGTGACAAGCCTTTCTCTAGGACACTAGTCTTCAAAGCATAACCCGGGAACTTTTAGAAATGCAAATTCTTCAGGTATATCCTAGACCTATAGACTTTGGGAGAAGGGGCAGCAATCTTATTTTAACAAGCCCTCCGGGTGATGCTATGCACACTAATGTTCTCAGAGAGGCAGGGGTTCTCCCACTGCTCTAAGAACAGCAAGTTAAATGTTAAGAAGGTACATCAATTCTGGGAACCCCCGAGTGGATTGTTTAGTGCAGTGCAGAAATAATGCACTAAATGACTCATCGCCCTTACTTGCTAAATGATGAGGGTTCATCCGGTGGTAACGTCCCACATCCTCTCCTGTGAACACACCTCAACTGTGTATGAGTAGCTATTGTTAGGAAACATGGGTTAATAATTCTCTTTAAATCCAGACATGGCCAAGGGGTTGATGTCCTCAAAGAATTTTGAATCTGGTTGCCAACTTGTGTCCATTTAACCTCTTGTTCCTTGAGCACATCTCAGTCCCTGATTTGATGAACTAGCCACACAAGGCACCCTGTGAAGGGTGATCAACCATGAAATATTTGCTGGCTTCCTTCAGCCGCAGGAGACTGAAGTTGACCCACTTGTTGGCATATGCCTATTCAGGCATTTTCATTTTTTATTGATTTTATTGGGGTGACATTGGCTTCCACAGCCAGACAGGTTTCAAGTACAACACAATGAACCATCATCTGCACACTACAAAATTAAAAACAGGCAAAGAAATTGGTGGGAATCTCTGCTTATCACATCAGAAACATTTTCTCTCCCTTAATGTCTGTGAGAAGTGAGAAATTTTTGTTTTGTAAGAAAAATATCATATTATTCAAAGAGATTAGAAACCGCCCTTGGAAAATACAGTTGAACTTCTACAACAATCATCTGAACTCCAACTCCTGAGTGAAAGCAGGAGAGCAGAAAGTCACCTGTGGGGTTTCATGGATTCCTGAAGCCAGCTCTGAGTGAGCTGAGGTGGAGTTGCTGGATGGTCCAAGGAACCAAGTCTCTGCTTTGGAGAAAAATCAACGTGAACCAATCTTTAGTTTGAGAGACAATGCTGACTATGCAATCCATTCTCACCAGGGTCATGACCACTTACCAACTTGGAGATGTGGGTCTAACTTTCTAAAAGTGGAAGCTGGTTCCCTAGTAAGTGACACAACAGGGCAGAAAAAGTGTTGATCTTAAAACCTGACAGTACAAGCTTCAAATCTCAACACTATCTTTTTGAAGTAGGTCACATTTGTCATTCTCTGAATCTCCATTTCCTCATTTATGAAATGAGAATAACACCTAGTGTGCAAAGGTTGTGTGAATGTATACACACACAACATTCTGTTCTACTAAAGTCATGCTTTATAAACATGAATGTTCTCAGATGTGCTTGGTAAACAGTAGAATAATGACATGTAACATGGAAGTCCTGATGGACTTCACCAGCATGCTGATGTTTCCCCCCATGAGTATCAGCTGCTGCTCACAGCTGAATATGACAGGTGTGAGGTCTACGGTAATGTCTGCTGTGTCTATCTCCACTTATTATTTTGGCTCAGTTTGGTCCATTGCTCTATCCAGAAACTGTTTATCGTATGACTTTCCTCCATCTTTGGGCATGATGTCCTAACCTTCATAACTCAGGAGCCTCACACTCCCTTGCATCCCTTCTATCAAGGTACATGCACTTTTTAACTTTTTTTAAGTAAAAATTTTAGATTTACTGTAGTATTTTTTAATTAGGAATTTAACTTTTTTGTTACTGTTCTAATATTTTTACCAGGATCATTATTTTTCTTAATGCCCTGGTTACAAATTTCTATCAATTTTTAAGAGATATGCTCCTAATATTATTTTTCCATAAGCCCCATCAATTTTAGTGTGAATGCTAAATTTAGTACTAACTTTGTAGAATGCTATGTTTATGAGGAAGACAAATATTGTGATAAAGCAGAAATTACATAATGCAAAAAGTACACACACACACGTATAACACACACAAGTTCTGATTCTTGGTAGCAGTGGTGGATTCTTGCAGTTCATTTTGCCTTCTCAGCTTCTGAACTTCTTTCCTTGGGGAAGTAACCCTTATCCTAACAACTTTGAAGAAACGAAGATGACTTCTCAATATGGAGTCTGAAAACGCTGGACACTCATTTTCCCAGCCCCTCTTTCAATAAGGGCAGAGGCCTACGCCTCAGGTTCTGCCAACCAGGGCCACCTGTGCCGTGACTCTAACATGGGAACTAGTGCCACTGAAATCACGGGGCCAGGAGAACTCTGTTGTTTCTGTGGTGACTGTGTCAGTGCTTTCCTCCCTAGAATGCTTTGGGCCATAGCTTTGGTGTTCTTATTTTCTGCTTACCCTGAAGCCAAATCTTCAGACCTTCCTACAATTCACAAGTTACCCACTATCCTTTCAAAAACTTCTCTGTTTCACTCAACCAGAAGTAGCTTCTGTTGCTTGCTAGGAAGAACTCCAGCTGATATGGTAGTTGTTGTAATATATTCAGAACTGTTTTAAGCATCTACCACATTCCGGATACTTTAAGGGATACCCAGACTGGCAAATTACCTATCTGTTCCAGGTATCTGTTGCTGCATCTAACAAAACACCCCCAAATATTAGTAGCTTAAAACAACAATTTCCTACTATCTTTCATGGTTCTGAGGGTTGACTGGGCTCAGCTGGGCGCTTCCTTCTTGGGGTCTCTCATACAGTTGCAGTTAGATAGTGGCTGGCACTGGAATCGTTTGAAGGCTAGACTGGGCTAGTTGACCAAGACAGTCCCTTCACTCCAACCCCTGGCTCTTTGTCCCTTCTCTCTTTCCACATGGTGCCTTGTCTCACCCTCCTGGGCCTTTCCGTAGGACTTGGGGCTTTTCACAGCTTGCTGATCTCAGACTAGTTACACAAGGCAGCTGGACTTCAAGGGGCAGAAAATGAACACTTACAGACTGCACCTAGAATAGACACAGTGTATCTATCATATTCTGTTGGTCAAAGCAGTCCCAGTGCCGGCCTATGCTCAAGGCTGGGGTGGTGAACAAATGGAGAAATGAACTCTGGTTCCTGAAGTGGGAGTGCCAAGGTCACTGTGCCAATGCCAGAGATATTTTCGTAGCCAACTTTGGAAAATACAGTCTGCCACACTGTCCTTAAGGGGCTAAGTACTGTCCAGAGAATAATGTAGAAAGCACTCAGCAATTTGATCTTTAAAAGGCGAAGTGCCCATCCTTAAAGGATAAGATTGGCTGTCCTTGGAATAATACACAAAAATATGGCTTACAAAATAAACCATACATTATGGTGTTTGAAGACAGGTGTTAACTTCTCAGTGGAGAGACTCCCCCATCCCCTTCACACAGGATCCTAATCTCTACTTTGTGGCAAATAATACGGTGTAGTTTGGGAAAGCTCAAGGAATCTTAGAATCCAGGAGAAAAGTTCTCTCCCAGCTTTTGGCTTTTTTCATTACTTGGGAAAATCTACCAAGTGAAAAAATTGATAAGCAGTCTCCGAGCTAGCAAAGCTTTGGAATTGACAGTTTAAAAGAAAAAAAGTAAGTATATAGAGAAGATAGTAAATAAACTGCTGAGCTCTGGGCCTTTCCTTGAGCTGCGTGATTCATGAGGGTGCCACAAAGGAAGAGGGACAGCACTTCTGAATTTCATTTTAGTCGTTAAAAGTCGGGAAGAGTCTGAACATAATTTGATTTAACAGAGTGGCTGCCCAAATAATAGTCTATTTACCTTCACACCAAGCAATCCTTCCTTGTGCCTACACTTCAGGGACATAAAAAATTGTACTTAGTCTCTGATCTTTAATACCTCTGACTCTTAAAGATAATTTTTCTTATTTATCATTTTGACGTTATTGCTTAGGGCTATATGTAGTCTTGACAGTAAGTACCTGATAGAAATACGTCTCTCTCTGTTGGTTGTGCAAAGCTTCTGAATCTAGCTTTTAAAAAAATCTCTTCATCCTGGGGTTTCCTTCAGGCTTGCCCAGGAAAGTGTCTTGCTGTTCTGGAGACTGAGGTGTTTAGTATCTTATGTGTGGTTTTTGTTCCATGTGCCCTGCTGGGGTCAAGGTGAATCCATTTGCATAATATAATGAGCCAGAAGTTCTCAATGATGTTTCCCTGGGACTTAATTCACTGTTTCTGCTTTGTTTCCATCAAAGCAAGGTCTCTATAAAATCTATAGTCTTAATATTGAATATCATTTTTCTCCTGACATAAAATTTTCATTGGCTTCCCCCCACTCTCTCTGCATTATCACTATTATTGTTTGTATGAGTTCTTTCTTAGTTTCCAATGACATAGAACCACACTCAAAATGACTCAAGACATAAAGTGCACTTACTGGTTCTGGGAGCTGAAAGGCCCAGGGGCTGGGCTGGCTTCAGGCAGAGCTGGATTTTATGCCTCAGCCATGTCATTAGGACGCAGTTTCCTTCTATCTCTACTTTGCTGCCTCATGTTTTGGCTTCATTCTCAGCCTCCATGTAGCCCCAGGCTCCCCGCTGCTCCTCCATAGGGATGTGACTGCAGGAGCAGCTCTAGCCTTACATTTCCTCAGGTGAAAGTGCACTTCAAAAGAGAGGGTCTTTTCCAATAGCCTCTGAACAAGGCCCAAGATCTATTGTGATTGGGTCAGTTTAGGTCATGCGTCCATCTTTGAACCAATCATTGTGGACAAAGAAAAACACGGTATATGGAATGGCTTATGCCGAGTCCATGTTCTGTCCGTAGAACCAGGGCCGCAACCACGCTGAGCAAGCGGTGAGTCTGCAAGGAGAGTCAGGACCCTTGTAGAAGGACAAATGAACTCCAAGGGAGCAACAGACAACTGCTAGTGTTATTATTACCATCATAATTCTTTTTTAAACTACCATTATTTATATGATTCCATTTAACCCATACTGCCTGGAACATATCAGCTCCATAACACATATTGAAGCAATGAATTTTTTACTAATGGTAAACATTAGTTCAGTCCTCCCACTGCCAGTCAGACAGGGCTACCAAGCAAGAGTAAGGCGCGTGAAACAAAGAAAACATTGAAGCATTAATAATACATGAGCTAATAAAGTGATTCTTCAGATCTTTATTATTAGATTATTTTGATTACACAGGCAGCATGTGTACATGTATAAGGTGAAGTACATTTCACATTGCTATATAAGTGGATGGTTTTAAGTCTCTCCCTAGGCAAGCAAATCTGACACACTTCACTTTCAGCTGAATTGGAACGCTTCCAAAATGCACTCTCAGATGTTGCAAATGCTTCTCCACCGTGGTGCCTCACTGTCTAAGCAGTGTGCCTTCCCACCCTCTGGGGGGAGACGGCACAGGGGAGAGGGCAAGAAATTGCCAGGTCAGCTCCAGCAGTGCAGAGAGAATGTGTTCTTTCTTTTGTCTCTTTCCATTCCTACTGCTTAATTTTCTACTCCCTAAGCTCATCACTATCCAAGGCCCAGGACTTTTGATAGAGGACAGAGTACAGAACATTATGTGAGTAGCTATTTCTAAAGTCTCCCAAGGGTGGTACTAAGAATGACACAAGACTAGTTCCATTATGGATGCACAGAGACAAGATAATAGTGCCATTGGGTATGCATAGAGCAGAGTTAATTCAGTACATATAATGCATGTCTTAGGGTCATGGGGAATAATTCTCCCACAAAACTCGGCTAGAGAAAGGCTGATTGAGATCTTGGTGCATCACCATCTTGTTTGATTTGAGTACCCTGTTGTATGTTGAAGATAAAAAGGTTAATTATTTCTCTGGCCATCAACATGAATGCAAATCAAAATCTGCCAAATACATGTGCATGTGTGTATATAACACATATATTTGCACAACACGTTGTGTTCAATATGTTAGATATATGTGTTCAATGTTCTATATATTATATATTCCAATATATGCTTGTGAATATGTATGTGTATACACACACACAATTATTTATTAACTTCAGGAAGAAAGCTGTGTAGCCTCCTAAGTGTAAAGAAGAGAAAACCCTTCGTCCATACTCCTGGGTCCCCTTGGGGTTGGCAGAGATTGCTGTGAGGGGCATCCCAGCAGCCCAGTGGGAGCAGAGGTGGCGGTGCGATCGGCTGTGGGTCCTGCCCTGTCTTGAACTCTTTAGGTTTGCACTGAGAGGGGCAGGTGTTTTTCCTCTTGGTGGTCTTCTGTGGGTGCCTTGTGTCTTGGTGGCTGTGATGGGTTCTCCACACTTCAGGGAGGAGAGCCAGGTGAATCTCATGGAGAAGCACGTTACCTGTGCCTCCTTCCTGCACAAGATGGCAGACCTTCTAGCTAGGAAGAGGATCCTTCCATTCTGCACCAGGCTAAACACTAGTAATGGCTTTGTCACACCTACTGGCTTGCCCTTTGGCCATGAACTAACTGAAAAGATTCCTTTTATGTATCTATCTTTAATGTCTGGAATGAGAGTTTCTGGAGAAGCATTTAGAACCATGAGTCTGCTAACAACATTACAGGGGGTGTCAGCAGTACTGGGCAGAGAGAGATGATGCTCTGTGTACTTGGCCATGGACTCAAGCACAAAAAGCCCAGAGATGATGTGAAAGAGCAGCCATAACCTCACAGTCAGATATATGTGGGGTGGGTGGGGTTAGAAGGATCCTCTTCTCATTTCTAAGAAAAGCCCTCAGAATAATCTTCTTTCTCCTCTATGGAGAGACCAGAGATAAGTTGGACAACTTGAGTTTACATAATGCTTTTCATCTAGATACCTCAAAAACTTCCTTGGAGAAATTTCTGAAAAGTCAGAGAAATGAGAGAAAAATCAAAGCTTGATTGTTACAGCCTCGCTCAGATTTTATGACGCACTGAAAAGAAATGGTCTATCATGTCAGCGAATATTTGTATGCATTTTTTTCCTCCTCTCTCCACTGACTGCTTCCCAGAGGTAACTTAGAAAAATCCAGCATTCAAAGGACTTCATTAATCAGGACTACGTTATGAAATTTGGACTTACTAAAGGCAGTTTGTTGGGCAATTTTTCAAAGCTGATTTTTCATTAGAAAAAAGGTGGGAAGTTGGGAACTAAGTGGGAACGAAACACACTGGCAGGGACCTGTATTACCTCTGCTAAATCAAACAGTGAGTCATCTGGTTTCTCCACCGCCCTTCTGTGTGGAAGCTGCCCTCGGACTTTGCCTCCTGTTTGTATTTGTGAGCTGCAAATGGGTCTAGAAATATTATTCTTATGAAGGATGGATTCACTTTATTCTTATTTCTAAGGGCTGGCTTAAGGATTCCATTTAGGAGTAGATTTTATTAATAAACACTGTTCACATGTTTCATAATTAAAATGTTCATTTAATTCTAATTTATTTTAATGAAACCAAACTGACTATTTCACATAGCCCCTAGCCTAGTGAAAGATAAAGTTTACCTTCTATTCTGGTGGCATTAGTGTGAAATATTTTCTTCATCACAAAATAAACTCAGAGAACAATTAGAAATTAGGTCAAACAAAATCAACAGCCAGGCTAGGTAATAGTCTCTTCCTTTACTTAAATTTTCCATAAGGGGACAAAAATGTAATAAGCGAGAAAAAGAACAAAAGAGGAAAATAATTTTTTAAAAAACAGAATTCTGTGAAAATTAACTCTTTCCTCTACCAAACTGCTGCTGGTGACACTTGTATCTGTGTGGAAAACACAGCGTTTACGCCTTCATTAATTTACTAAATATTTATAAAGCACCCGGTGTGTAGCTGCGATAAAAGAGACATAAGCAAAGTGGTTTGAGAATGTCATGGGTCATAAGCTCAAGTGGCTATAGGAACTAAGCAGGTCACATAAAAGTGTCTCTGTGACCAAGGCAACATAAGGACGACTGAGCAAACAGAGGAATGCTTGCCCTGTCTAAAACATTCACATTTGATTTGAAAGATTTAGCCCAGGGCCTGCTGTGGGCTTCCAGTTTTTCCACTCCTGGAATATGGAGGAGGGAGTCAGCTCTTATGGGAAAGCTTTCATTTAAAGTGAGCCTTGACCCTGGTGGGGTAGCTCACTTGGTTAGAGCATAGTCCTGACATGCCAAGGTTGTAAGTTTGATCTCTGGTCACGGCTCGTACAAGAAGCAACCAATGAGTGCAAAACTAAGTGGAACAACAAATGCCCCCCTCCGCACTCCATGCCCCTTCCTCTCTCTCTCTCTCTCAAATAAATAAATAAATAGATAGATAGATAGATAGATAGATAGATAAAATAGAGAGAGCCTTGAAAAGTAAAATTTTGAGAGAGAGAAAAAGAAAGAGCATGCACAGGAAAGGACATGCTAACCTGATATTTTCCACAAACAGAAGCCTAGGTTGCAGTGGGAGTCTGTGTGAGTAGGATGATGTCTTAAGGGCCAGTGTGAGGAGTTTAGGCTTTATTGAGTATGTCTAGAGTGGAATTTTAGATCCCCACCAAGCTGTTCATTTCCCAGGGACCATGGCTCAGGAGTGGTGCTACCATTCCTCCTGTCACTCTGGTCAGAACCTAGGGACCATTATTTTTAACTTTTCGTTTTCTCTCAGACCTCAGGGACAGAGTCGGGTTTTGTGGAGAGGAATCTCATGCACTGGTAGAGAGGGAGGATTCTCTTTAAGAAAAAGTCTATAGAACTAGGTGCAAAATGAATATTTATTTTGGATGGGTTGGTGCAAGTGGCAGGAAACCCACCTCTGCAGACCCTTGTGAAAGCCATTATTAGAATCTGTTTCTCTACCTTCAAAAATATGTCCCAAATCCAATGGCTCTTTCTGACATCCACCACCACCTCTGTAGACCAAGAGCCACCGTTAGCTATGGCATAGGTTACCACAGTTCCAGCCCCGTCGTTGGTCTCCCTGCTGACAGCCTGGCCGTGCTGCAGTCTACTCCAAACATGTAAGGCAGAATGATTTTTTTGGATCTACATCAGAGCACATCATATTTTTCCTCAAAATTCTTCAATAACTATCCATCACACACAGAATAAACTCCCTTAAATAAAGCCCTATGTGGGCCCCAAGATGCTAATATACAGCCCCCACTTGCTTCTCGGGCATCATTTTCTGTCTGTCACCATCGATTATTCCACTGTTGTCACATTGGCTTCCTTGCTATTCTTTCAACAAGTCAAGTACCCCAGTGCCTTAGAGCCTTTGTATTTGTTTTTCTCTCTGCCTGGAACACTTTTTCCCTAAATATTTTCTAGCCTCTTTCCCATCACTTTCTTCGATCTTAGCTCAAATGTAATCTTCTGATAACCCTGTCTCAGTGATTTTCAACCTTTTTCATCTCATGGCACACATAATTACTAAAATACTGCAACATACCAAAAATATGTATATTTTTCCCATCTAACAAAAAAAATAATTTACACCAGACAGCTATTGCTGTCTTGGCTGTTGTCATTTTTTTTATTTGACAATCTAAGGAAAAAGAGGTCAGTGCCCTGACTAAATAGTCAGGTATTATATGTTTTAAAAATCCTT
Organism: Macrotus californicus; assembly: GCA_007922815.1. NCBI lineage: Eukaryota > Metazoa > Chordata > Mammalia > Chiroptera > Phyllostomidae > Macrotus > Macrotus californicus. The sequence continues at coordinate 503 of VMDR010017270.1, read as the reverse complement.
GCAGCACACTGGTTTAAAATCACCGCTCTGTCTAAATGCACCACCCTTTAACTTCTATCCCCTTACTTGATTTATTTTATGTCCTTTATCACTGCATACTTTATTATTATTCATTCATTTGTTATTGTCTATTGTGTCCCCCTGATATAAACTCCACTAAGGTAGGAATTTTGTTTTATTTGTTTCTGTCTTCCAAAAGCCTAGCATAGTACCTACTATAGAGAATAGTATAAATGCTTTTCTGGAGGAATATGGCATCCTCCAACACCTGTACAATTTTTGAAACCCAATATCTAGCATTTAATTTTTTAAAAAATTCCAGGCATACCAAAAAACAGGACCCACAGAAAAAAAAATGCATGCTAGAAAGAAACCCATAGATGACCTAGTTATCAGGCACAAACTCTATAATAAGTGTAATATGTTTAAGGAAATAGATTGAATGTATGGAACATGATAAAGATACAGATACGATATGGTAAAAGGTCTAACATGAATGCAAT
>VMDR010017269.1:0-20278 GCA_007922815.1 Macrotus californicus | reverse complement strand
TGAAATTCACTTAGTTTTTTTTAAATGAGTAAAAAACACTCAAAACTCATTTATACAGTGATTTTCACCCTTTTAAGGATAAAAATCAATGTGTAAGAGTTTCAAATAACCCTTTTCATAGTTATTCCATAATAACATGGGAAATTCAAATAATTGTGTAATTTATCTCTTTATTGTTTGACTTTTCCACCAGACAGCTGCCAGTACAGGGTGGGACAAAAGTAGGTTTACATTTGTGAGTACACAAAACACAGAATTTATTATTGTATTATTGTTTATTAATTGTATCATTCACCATACAAACAACTGTAAACCTACTTTGGCCCCACCTTGTGTGTATCCATCTTGTGCCCGTTTACCTCTTTTACTTCTAGTTCTTAGTAGGCACTCAATTAATATTTGTGGAGCAAACCAATAAAAAATACTGCTGATCACCTGTTGCTGATATTGTCATGGATGTAAAAATGCTGGCACCTTTAGAGCCATATAAAATTTTTTTTCTGAATTTAGAGGTTTTCAAAGACAGTTTGTGAATTTATAACATTCAAGACACAACACAGCAATGTCAACCCAATTCAGAGATGAAACTCAGTGGTCATGAACCCAGGCTGAAGAGAAACAGCCTGGCTGATTTAGTTTGGTTTTCCCAAACAAAGTCGGGAGGTAAACCACAGCTTCTGACCATGTATTTAAACATTTGGAAAACCAGCTGAAATTGCTTACATGTAAACAGCAAGAGATTAATACTGTGTTTTTCAAACTGACTTTAATGAATTCTGTGAGATTTCACCACACAAAAAGTTAAAATGATTGTTCTCAGAAATAAATAAAAGGAAAGCAATATGAAGTTAGCTTTCTCTCAGCAAAGAAAATAAAACAAAAACAACAACAAAACAAAAACCCAAAGCAGACTAAACAAACAAAAAGCAAAAGAACAAAAGGATCTGGAAAGAATGGAATGGTGAATAAGAATGGGGGAATGTGCTAGGAAGCAGGAAGGGAAGGATTCCAGTGAAATGAACAAGAAACACCGAATGAAATACACTGAGAGAGTCAGGGAATGGTCAGAGACTGGGTACAGAAGGGGATACAAGCTCCCGGCTAATGAGCCAAATGCTGCAATAATCCAACTTTAATTATACGTGAGTCTCATCTTTGCTATCTGTTTAATTTTATCCCCTCTGCAAATACAGAGACAGCTGTTTCTCTTTTGACACAATTATCTTTGTCTAGATAGAAGCTTTGGAAATGTCCCTTTGAAAGATTTGTAAAACTTACAAGAAGGCTGAACATATTAAGTGACAGATCTTTTGGATTTTAGACAAGGAAAGCATTTCACTTAGGGCTTGAATCTAAAAGCCTTGAACCTAAAAGTCAAAGGATCAGGGATGGTGGAATAAAATACTTTGAGATTCAAATAGGATGAATTGCAGCACTTACTTGATATTGGAATTCAACAACCTGATCATTAGTTTAATTTTTCTGTGAGTGAAAGTTGACCAAAGGTGTCAACCCATTGATTGGCCAGCAACCAATCAGACTGTGATTATTGAGAATTTTAACTAAGATATTGCTGATGGGCACTAAAACAAAAATTCAAGTAGATTTTTAGACTACTGGTCAGGTTGGCCATATTAAGTCAAGAGATAGAAAAAGAAAATTGAGGAAGTCAGTCAAGAGAGAGAAAAGACCAAAAGACAGAAGGGGAAAAGACTATGAAAGGGATAGAAATACTGAATGTGTGGCCCCAGAGAGATAGAATTATCTTCCGTTTCTACTAACTTTCCACCCCCTGTCTTATGAAGACTCAGTATCCAAGTATGTGACAAATAATACACGTTATTATTGAGCACATATCTAAGGTATGGTATATACTTTGCTTCATTTTATCCTCAAACAACACTATGAAGTAAAAACTATTATTCCTATATTACAGATAACAAAACTGAGGCTTAGAGAGATTAAGTAATTTACTCATACATGTTTCACCATTAGTGACTGGTAGCAATAGGATTAAAACCCAGTTCTCTCTAGTTCCAAAGCTGTTACTCCTAAAATGTTTACTGCTGTTTGTATCCTTAACTTAGCTTCCTCTTTTCTTGAACAAGCTTGAGGGTTTCTTTTTATAGAAATCAGCCTGATCCCTGATTAAGATGAAATTAAAAATGTAAGAAATTGGACAAGGAGAAAACTCTCACTCGACACTGAGATTGTGACACAGAGGCAATCGTGTGGCTTAAACCCCCATGAACAACTATGGAGACAGTAAAAAGATCAGTGGTTGCCACAGGTATAGGTGCGAAAGAAGGATGAATGAGTGGAGCACAGATTTTTAGGTCAGTGAGATTATTCCATACAATACTGCAGTGGTGGATCCATGTAATTAAACCCATAGAATGTACACCACCAAGAGTGAACCTTAATGTAAACTGTGGACTTGGGGTGACAATGATATGTTGGTTCATTGATTGTAACAAATGTACCACTCTGGTGGGGAATGTTGATATGGGGAGGTTGTGCATGTGAGGGGCCAGGTGTGTACAGAAATACTCCATATTCCCTATTGCATTTTGTTGTGAAACTAAAACTCGTCTAAAAATATTTTATTAATATAAAAATCTATTTTTGAATATAAGAATTCAGTTTTTAATATTATGTTTCTCTTACACTTTCCTTATTTTTAGATTTTTACTTTCATCAAGTTGATTTGTATAAAACACACTTCTTACTAAACTTGGTGTTCTGTTGTTCTCTCCCATGTTCTAACACTTTTAAAAAAATGTGAAATAATTTAAAGTAATTTTTAAAACTGGGTAGGTGAAAAACAGGCAGAGTTATACTTTCAGTAATAAAGCAAACAAAGCTGAGGAAGTCGGATGCTCTGGTTTCCTACCAAGTAAATGTCAGAAGCCATTTACATTTGTCCAGGTATTTGTGTGTATATCTTTAAAGCTGTCCAGATGCATCAGGTGAACACAGCACGACAATGGTCACACTCTCTGCCCTATATTTCACTTCTGTACATTGGATCACCTGAATATAAATGAAAGCCAGGGTGTACATTTAAACAAGGCACTGGGTGTGCTTTCTGAATAAGCTGTCTAAAGATATTTTCCTTTTCACACACTAGATTTTCAACCTCTTTTCTTTGTAAGATTTCTATGTAAGATTTCTGTTGAAGAGAAGTGAAGAGGAATTGGAAGGAAGTGAAAGAATATCTGATTTGGGCCTTGAGTGGTCATTAGCTAGTTGTGTGATTTGAGCCAGGTACTTATCTCATGAAGTTGAAAAATCGAAAACCATATTATTTATATGACAGGTTAAGTAAATTAATAGTCACCTGTTATAGCCCCTGGGGAATAAACAGTCCGAGATCCCCAGTAGATGCCTGAAATCACAGATAGTACCGCACCTTATATACGAGGGGAAACCCCCACAAAAATTAAAATTATCTTCTGGAGGGAGGGCCCTTTGTAGTACAGGGTTCTCCTGCTAGGTGAGTGTTCAAGGAACCCATCTTTATCAGTGTAACAGCTGGCATTGTTGTGAGAGGCTGCAGTTGGCTTTAGTGAATGTTTTTTTTTTTTAAGATTCTTTTAAAGCATTTGCCCATATCATGATGGGTGATTTACAAGTGCACCTGCCCACACTGTACTGAGTATTCAGCGGTTTTTGACCAAAAACAGCATGACCCCCGTGCCCCACCCTGCCTATTGACCTGATCTTGTCCCAAGTGACTTTTTTTTTGTTTCCCCAGATGAAAAAGTCTTCAAAGGGAAAAGTTTTGCCAATATGGAAGAGGTGAAACAAAAAACAGCAGAATCACCAAAAGGTATCAAAATCGCTAAGTTCAAAAAGTGTTTTGAGCAGTGGAAAAAATGTCTTGATAGGTATATTCAAAATAGATAGTACTTTGAAGGTTACAGAAGTTTACACATGTAAGAATAAATACAGTTTTTAATAAATAAATTCTGGGTTTTGGGGGTCCTCCTTGTACACTGTGTTATCTCCTATACATACATACCTTTTCACTTAAAGGAAGCACATTACACTTTCTCTTTGGTGACCCAAATTGTCAGCATCACTATTCTTGCACTTTGGGGCCATTACTAAGTAAAATAAGGATTATTTAAAACAAGATCATGGTACCAGAGCAGTTGATCTATGATTAACAGGCAGGGATTGTATACAACATAGATACTCTGGGAAAAAGGATTGTTCATGTCCTAGGTGGGACAGACTGAGATGACTTGAAATTTTATCACATAACTCAGAATGGTGTGCAATTTAAAACATGAATTGTTTATTTCTGAAAATTTCCACACTGCAGTGACTGAAATCAAGGAAAGCAAAACTGTAGATAAGGGGGTACTACTGTAATAAGACTGAGATAGAGATATCATGGGTTAGATATAGGGTCCTCAAATGTTTGTGGAATTTGTTGAATGATGTTGAGAATTGTTTCAAGGGAGTGCTACCTGAAACTCCACTTTTGCTGAAGGAAGAAACCACATGTGTTTCCTGTGCGTGGCACTTGCTTTCTGCTGTAATCTTCAGGATCTCAGAAGTTGTACTCTAAGTTGGGTTCCTTTGATTCACAAAATAACAGAAGATGAGGGAGAGCAAGATCAGAAGATGACTGCAATGAAAGGATCTACTCACTCTTTCCTGCCTCAGAATCTTCAGCCCCAGGCCCTGTGCGGGACGCAGGTTCACTCAGCCTAGTGGGGAGTGGGTGACAGGGAGGCTGCTGTCCCATTGCCCCTGAGTCCCAGCTGACCCAGCAGGTGCCGGCTGGCAGTGAAGAGAAGGTGCTTCTCCCCTTTTAACCAGGCGTACATGGTGGATTCCTTGTCCCAATCTTACAATCTTTTGTTTGTAAGATTAGAGGCAAGTTCTTCATAACTTATTTAGAGGTACATACACATTTATATGAAAAAATATTTCCTAAAAGAATAATTTTTAAACAAATGAAACTTTCAACAGAGAATATGTAGTATTACATGTTCTCCTACCCCCAGCAAGTGAACAGCATATTTCTAAGGAGGGATGCCTAGCTTGAGAACATTTGCTGTAATTTGTGATCATCGGCTTCTTGTGAAAGGAAAGAAAATCACAAGGCAAAGCCATGGTGTCTCACAACAAAAGTAGAGAACTTTGTGGAATCAGGGAAGTTTGACTGCATGGATTTATATTTTATTTTCATGTTTTATTAAAATTTATTTTAAAGTATATTTTATTGATTAGGCTATTACAGTTGTCCCATTTCTTCTCCCCTTTATTCCCCTCTGCCCTGTACCCCTCCTCCCACCAGCATTTTCCCCTCTTAGTTCATGTCCATGGGTTGTACATATAAGTTCCTTGGCTTCTCCATTTCCTATACTATTCTTTACCTCTGTCTATTTTGTACCTATCATTTATGCTTCTTATTCCCTGTACCTTTTCCCCCATTCTCTCCCCTCCGCCTCCCCACTAATAACCCTCCATGTGATCTCCATTTCTGTGATTCTGTTCCTGTTCTAGTTGTTTGCTTAGTTTGTTTTTGTTTTAGGGGTTTTTTTTTTAGGTTCAGTTCTTGATAGTTGTGAGTTTGTTGTCATTTTACTGTTCATTGTTTATCTTCTTCTTTTTCTTAGATAAGTCCCTTTAACATTTCATATAATAAGGGCTTAGTGTTGATGAACTCCTTTAACTTGACCTTATATGGGAAGCACTTTATCTGTCCTTCCATTCTAAATGATAGCTTTGCTGGATAGAGGAGTCTTGGATGTAGGTCCTGGCCTTTCATGACTTTGAGTACTTCTTTCCAACCCATTCTTGCCTATAAGGTTTCTTTTGAGAAATCAGCTGAGAGACTTATAGGAACTCCTTTGTAGGTAACTCTCTCCTTTTCTTTTGCCCCTTTTAAAATTCTCTCCTTTTCTTTAACGTTGGGTAATTTAATTATGATGTGCCTTTGTGTGTGCTTCCTTGGATCCAACTTCTTTGGGACTCTTTGAGCTTCCTGGACTTCCTGGAGTCTATTTCCTTCACCAGATTAGGGAAATTCTCCTTTGATGCAGACCCATCCGGCAGGTCCATGTGTTGTGAATGTTTGTCCTATGTCTCCGGACGAATGACGAACAACAAACAAATTCACACAGACTAAACAAATCCGGTAGAGAAAAAGGGATGGCATGACCACTCTCTAAGTGAGAAAGAGGGCCAGCCTGGCCACTCTCTCAATAGAGAGAGAGGGCCCTGACCCCTGCCTGGACAGGCTTTTACTGACATTCTAGGTACATTACATCAAGAATGGTCCTCATTTACTATGCACAGGTTCGCTTTAGGTGGTTACTAATTATAGATAACAAAGGAAAGAATGTTACTAATCACTTCAAAGATAAAATACAAAGGGGAGAGGCAGCTTAGCTAGTTATACCCATACTTGGGAAGTCTAGCGCAGATCACAGTAAACCTCTGCTATCTTGATCTCAAGTGAGGGAGTTTTTCCTTAGCAAGAGCAAGTTTCAAAGCAGCCTAGGAGCAATGCATGTCTGATTCCCCACAGGAGAACAATCTGTGGACCCATTTCCTGCATGCCGAACATGCATCTGTCTGTTTTCAGAACAGAGCTGAGCTACAATATACATTTCACGTGGATAGGTCCCCTATACTCCTTTATTATTTTTTCAAATAAGTTTTCAATTTCTTGCTCTTCCTCTTCTTCTTCTGGCACTTTTACAATTCAGATGTTGGAATGTTTAAAGTTGTCCTGAAGGTTCCTAAGTCTTTCCTCATTTTTTTTGAATTCTTGTTTCTTCATTCTGTTCAGTTGAATATTTCTTCCTTCTGCTCCAAATCATTGATTTGAGTCCAGGTTTCCTTCCCTTCACTGTTGGTTCCCTTATATTTTTCTTTATTTCATTTTGCAAAGCTTTCACTTTTTCCTCTATTTTGTGATCGTACTCAACCATTTCTATAAGCATCTTGATTACCAGTGTTTTGAACTGTGCATCTGATAGGTTTGCTATCTCTTTATCACTTAGTTCTATTTTTGGAGCTTTGATCTGTTCTCTCATTTGAGCTATATTTTCTGTCTTGGCACTCCTGTTAAGTTGTAAGGGGTGGAGCCTTAGGTATTTTCCAAGGAGGAACAATGCACATTGCTGCATGGGGGCACTGTCTGTGGGGGAGGGGTCCAAGAGGAACCAATGCCTCTTGCTCTGCTCTCCGTCACCTTTCAGCCACTTCCCTTGCTACCCACAAGCAAATTGGGCCCTTCTGGCACTGACTCCCAAGTGGGTGGGTTTCTGCATGTTCTAGGACTCTGTGGGTCTCTCCAACAAACTCTCCTGTGAGGTTGGGAGTTTCTCCCGCTGCTGCAACTTCCACAGATTTTTACAGCTAGAGGTGTTGAGGCTTTTTTCCACACACTGGCACCCTGGGTTGCACAGTCTGTCTTACTCCCCAGATGTTCCTCCCAGTTTATCTGCATGCAAATGTGGAACCGCCAGCCACTGCTTCCCCACCCAGTCCTTTACTCACTGCCTTGCTGCTCATCCTCTCCTTCCCAGCTGCCCATCTCCACCCCTCCTACCAGTCTGGATGAATGTTTCTTCTTTAACTCCCTGATTTTCCAACTTTCATACAGTTTGATTTTCTGTCAGTTCTGGTGGTTGTTTTTTTTTTTTTTTTTTAATTTGTTGTCCTGCTTTTGGCTGTGTGAGAAGGCAAAGTGTTTCTACCTATGCCTTCATCTTGGCTGGATGATCAACTGAGTGCATGGATTTAAAGAGCAAAGACCAAGAATTGTATCTGAAGAGGTGACTGAGATCATCCTCCATCAAGACCACTATGTGGACAGTGGCCATCAAGCCATAATGACAGTGTGGACATAAAAACCCAAAGATGTATGAACATATCACAGTGAGCAGAGAGCTGTCCACAGCATCTGCAAGAGCCTGAGCAGTTCTGCAGACATGTTGGCACTAAAAGGTGCCAGGGCCGAGGAGAGGAGGAAGCTTGGTGGGTCATATGGCACATGGTATCTGGGGGGGGATGGTAATAAATGGAGGTATGAGGCCTAATGAGAGAGGGGTAAGGAGTAACTAAAGACTAGGGAAATCACAGAGTTTGTCATCCAAACAAGGCAAGGACAATTTTTGGAGTGTGGGCACTGTTAATTATACCAGGCATTACCTGGACTGTTTGGGGCAACTTAGGACATAGAAGCTCTCTACCAAAAGCTAACAATTGGCCCTGATCAAGTCATTGAGTCTGAGTTAGGACTTTGGGATCAATTGCCCTAGTTCAAACATAAACACTACTGCTCACTGACGGTGATCTTAGGCATGTTGTTTTACTCTTCTGTGCTGAGCCTTCCCACTGGTAACAGCACCTGCAGAGCAGATTTATGAAAAGGATTAAAGAAGTTAGTGTAAAAGGCTGAGCACTGTGCCTGGCACATAGAGGTCACTCAGTAACAACAACAATATTGTTATCATGAGTTTATTAAGTGCTTTCAGGCAGTACACATATGGTGCCTAGGATCCCAACTGAGAAGCATTTCACTCAAATGGTTAGGGGAAAGGGAATAGAGGAGACAGAGGGGAAGAAAAATATCAAAAATTTTCTAGAAAAAAAAGCGACATAACATTTCATGAATTATGACAAACAAAAATCTCATTAATTCCAATCTCACTAAATCTTTTATGATTGTGTGGCTACTTAAGCAAGTGTGAAGTAAAGTTATGAATACAAAATTATGTTTATCATGTTTGTACATGTAAATATACTGTATTCCAGATTACATGGGAAAAATTAAGGTATCATTGAAAGAAATTTCTATGCCTTGCAGAATCAGCATTTCAACATTCACACTTCAGTGCTTTATCATTTCATTAAAGCAGGAGACCCTATATGATGAGATCATCTTGTGGCTGGTTTCAAACACTGACTACCCATGAAACACTAAAATCTTCCTCTTTCATTTTTGCATTTCAGAAACTCAGTCTGATCTTCCACATTTTTATATTTTCATCTCTTGAATTTGTGAGCATTAACATACACTAGTTAAAATTCAGCCCTGACAATGGGTAGCATTCATGAATTTATGAAGGAATTACAGTGCACCAAATAGAATGCTAGGTGTTTTATGAAAACTATTTCAGTAAGTATGTGATATTGGAACTAGGTCATCCCCATTTTACAGGGAGAGCACTGAGGCCCAAGAGTGGTGTAGTGAGTTACCCTGGCTCACTGGGCTAGGAACCAAACATAATTCAGTCTTACACCAAACTCAGGCTCCTAAACTCCACCGCAGTAACTGGACTTTGCAATCAGCAGCTGCGTTTGTGTGTCAGCTTACTTACCATGAGCAACACAAGATGGACTCATATGTGCAAGCTTTAACTATTTTTCTCCCTGACCAGTATTTTTGGAATTACAAACATATATCTCTCCCCAACTTTTTAATGCCCTTACTACTCCTCCCCCACCAAATCTCACTCTGGAAGGTTTTACTTAAAATCTATTCTTCCCTTTACAAACAATTTCCCTGCCTTACAGAATGTTCTTTCCCTGGCCAAAGAGAGAAGATATCTGTTTGATTTTAATCACTCTTTTTATAATCTCAGCTTAAGGGGATACAGGTAAAAACAAGAAAAGGAGTCAGCTGTTAAGACAAAGTTCTTGGCTCCAAATTAAAAACAATTCTGAATACTCCATATCTGAAAAACGTGCAAATGATTCCTGGGAGGGACTTGGAAAAGAGCTTGCTTTTCACAGTAATATGTCAACTGTCAGCCTCTGAACATTGCAGAGTAAAGATACATGCAGTTCTGGTTTTGAAGGCATGTTCTTGAGGGTACATCTGCAGCAATTTATGACTATTTCAAAATCAGTATTTGCAAATTTCACCTATGCTTAAAATCCAATATTTGTGTGTGTTATAGGAGGCATATAAAATGATTTTAAATGAAATAATATGTGTAAAAACCGTGAAAAGTTAAAAGCCACTTGTAAATGCAAGTGTTGTTATTATTGGAAGAACATTGCTATGTAATGCATGTCAACTTCTTACACAGTATTCTCCTAGAGAAATGGGTTATGCTATTTTTAAACTATTCCAGTAAATCTAACTTTAAATGAAGCACGAACAGACATTATTTTCATATCTTTTGTTTTCATTCTCCAAGTGTTGACATATTTCCAATCAGCAAATGAATTCTTAAGGTACTCAAATGAAACATATGGTCTTTTCCCTCCAGAACACTGTCACTGGTTTTTTGTAATACAGCTGATGAGGACAAGAAATGTAGAAAATAACTATTATTATCTGTACAACCTTTTTAGCTCAGGTCCTGCTAATTTGAACATTTCAAATATTCAGCTGAATACATGCTGAAGTTTGACTCTTGCTGCCCTCTCTGATGAAACTGGTTGTTAAGTAAATGAAAATATAAATAAATGATTCAGAGGAGAAAGTTAAAAATACTTTTTTAACTCTTTAATACATTCCTATGCAAAAGATCAAGAAATATAATGATTAAATATAATCAATCACATATTACCTAAATTTTATACTTCTTTAAAAAGAATTTTTAGTGGTTGCCCACAGATTTACGATATACATGTTCAACTAATCAATCTATCTTCAAATAATATTATACTGTATCCCATGGCATGCACGATGGCATTTTAATTGCTTTTTTTATCTAATAGATGGAAGCAAAAATATAACTACAGTTACAAGGTTCTACATTTCTGTCTATTTTTATTAATTTAGACTGACCAGAGAGAAAACAGAGAGGAAAAAATCCCCTCTGTTAGCTCTTAGCTTACTCATAGATTCTGGGGAACTGGAAATGTTCTGTCTTGATTTTGGTGATGGTTACCCAGGTGCATACCTATGTAAAAATTCAGTCTGTACTTTATTATATGTATGCTGTACCACAATTTTAAAAATGTGATGCACAGTGTAAGCCTTTATCATTGTTCTCCCAGAAGGAAGTTCCACATTGCAAAAAATATGGATGCAGCATTTTTTTAAGGCTGTCTGAGCTCCCTGTGTCAATACTCAGAACTCAGGACCCTGAGTCTCTGTTGATCAGTTATCATTACTCTAATCCTAGGATGCCTTCTCATCCCAGCCACCCAGCTTAGAGATGCTGTCTATTTCTCAAAATAGCCAGAGTCACATCAAGTAAATTGTATCTTAACCAATGAAACAATAACTTACAGCCCATATTGCAACCGAGGGATGGGAGCAGATATTTTGTATTCTGGTCAGGTTTGAAGAATGCCATCTAATTAATGATGGGGAATCCCAGCCAATTGAGAATTATTCCCATTTACTTTTTCATCAAGCATTTGCTGCATGTTTGTTATGTAGCAGACTCTGTGAAGGAATGCACAGTCATTTCTCCTAGGAGCTCACTATATTTGGGAATATACAACCAATCACAATACAGCAACATGGTGAATGTATGACCGAGGACATGCAGAGTCCATCACAGAGCAGAGGTGGGGCTCCCCTCAAGCTGGTGAAGAGCAAAAGGCAATGGATATGGGAGTCTTCTTGGAGGATATGAAACATGATAGTTGGAAATAATCTATATAGTGAAAAATTCTTAATATCTTTCTAAACATATTCTTCCATTATTTAACTTGCTTTAATTACACCATTATTCTTTTAGGCATTAAAGTAGAAAAGTCTAGGAGTCCTGAAAAGGAGCACAAAGAATTGTTTAGGGTTGGTAGAAATATTCTATATTTCTGTATTGTGGTGGGGTTTTAAAGGTGTATGCACCTGTCTACTCTGATCTAGTTGAACAGTTTAAGAGGATGAAGTTTAATTAATAAAGTAGATTAGAATCTAAGAATTTCCCTTCATTAATCCTTTTCTCTCATCCCAAACTTATCCATAAATGCAATACATTTGATATCTTTTAAAAATCCGAACCATCCACTCCTCTTCATTGCTGCTACTTTTGTCCTAACCACCAAAACCTGTGGCCCAGGTGATCGTGGTAGCATCATGACTGGTCTTCTATCCCTCTGTGCTAGCTCTCTATAATCCATTCTCTACATCTGTTTATAATGTAATGTATAAGGGTCATCTTACCCTTGTGCTTTCTCTCAAAGGGCTTTCAATTACACTTAGATTAAACCTAAATTCTTTACCTGGGCCTCTAAGGTGCTACATCAATTCTAAAAGCTTTTGGTCTCAGGACCTTCTTACACCCTTAAAAATTAGTGACAAACACAAAGAGTTGGTTTATATTTATTGATACCATATTAGAAATCAAAGCTGATCTTTTTATGCCTCTTGTGATATAATTTTTAGTGGTTGCTCTAGAATTTACAGTATATTCCTATAGTCTACCTTCAAATAATATTATATATGCTTCACATGGCAGGAAAGGAACTTAAAACAGTGTCTTCTAGGTCTTCTCCCTACCTCTATTGCTATTGTTTTATACATTTTTACACATTTATACATTTTATACATACAAGGTCTGTCTGGAGAAAGTCCAACGATTGTTAATGTAATGAGAATGGTTGGTGCAACAGCTATGCAACCTCATAGCCAAAGAGAGTGGACTGGAGTGTGCATGAATGAACAATGATGACTTCACTGTACTAGTCAGTGGGGGTGGTAGATGCCTTTGAGTGAGCATGTGTACTGTGTGGCCATCACATTAAAAATGACTGAGCAAGTAGAGCAATGAATCTGCATCAAGTTTTGAGTTAAGCTTGAACATTTCTCCACAGAAACTATTCAGATGATTCAGGAGGTGCAGCTATGGGCAGCTGGTGATTGGCAGGTTCATCATAATAATGGACCTGCTCATGCATCATGTCTTGTGCAGAGTTTTTTGGTGAAACATCAAATCACCCAGGTGACTCAGCCCCACTACAGCCCAGATTTGGTGCCCTGTGACTTCTGACTTTTCCCAAAACTAAAATCACCTTTGAAAGGGAAGAGATTCAGGAAAATATGACAGGGTAGCTGGTGGTAATTGGGAAAACTGTGTGAGGTCCCAAGGTGCCTACTTTGAAGGGAACTGGAGTGTCATTGTCCTGTGTACAATGTTTCTTATGTCTCAATGAATTTTTCATATTACATGGCTCTATTTTTTATATTATGTGGCTGGATACTTTCTGGACAGGCCTCATATATGCTTTAGCTACACAATGTATTATTACTTTCTTTAGAGAGTAAATTGTCTTTTAGAGAAATTTAAAATGAAAATAAAGGAACCTTCATATTCACCTGCATTAATGTCATTTCCAATACTCTTTATTTCTTCATATAGATCCAAGTTTTTATTATATTATAGTCTTCTGGCTGAAGACCTTCCTTTAACATTTTTAGTGGAACAGATCTGCTGGTAATGAATTACTCAGTTTTTGTTTGAAAAAGTTTCTACTTCTCCTTCATTTTGAAAGGTATTTTTGCTGGGTATAGTATTCTGGATTGACTTTTTTCCTAGTGCTTTAAAAATGTGTTATTGTCTTCTAGCTTGTGGAGTTCTGATGAGAAATCTCTTGTAATTTTTAGCTTTGTTTCTGTTTAAGTAATGTGTCTTTTTTCTTGTATCACCTTCAAGATTTTCTCTGTATCTTCAGTTTTCAGAAGTTTGAATATGATGTGTCCAGGTTTTTGTTTTGTTTGTTTTTGTTTTTTTAATCAGTTCTTGGTATGCTCTAAGCTTCGTAGATCTGTAATTTGTCATTCTTCATTCATTTTAGAAAACTATCAGCCATATATTTCAAATATTGCTCTTGTCTTGTTCTTTATCTTCTCTAAGATTCCAATGATATATATGTTAAATTGTTTAACATTGTTCCACAGCTTTTGGATATTTGGTCTTTTTTTCCTCTCTCTCTCTTTTCCACAAATGTTTCAGAGTGGATAATTTTTACTGACTTATCTGTAATTTCACTTATTCTTTCCATAGCTGTAATGACCGTAATGATAAGCTTGTCAATGACATTCTTTACTTGTTTTACATTTCTAGCATTTTTGTTTGATTGTTTTCTATAATGTTCATTTTTCTGTTGAGGTTCATCATCTATATATTATGTGCTGCCCAGTTTTTTCTACTATCACCTTTAACATATTAACTACATTTGTTTTAAATTCATTGTCTGGTAGTTTCAACTAAGAACTTGGTTGGGCTTATGCCTTTCCCAGAGGTGTTACTCCCCTCCTCCAGGATTGCACCACCAGCAAGATTTATTTTGGATCCTCATTCTGCCTCCAGTGTTTCTCAAGAGTACCCAGTGAGGACCATGAAAAAGATCCTGTCAGTTGATGTCAAGTCCATTTGATCCTGAGGCTCCTAAGAGTTCTACACTTCCATATTAGCTATGCTCAGCCTTTGGTTCTTCATTAAAAATATTAAAAGTTTTTCTGGTCAACTTGTGCGGCTCATGTACCTTCTCTCCTTGGAAGCTCATGACTTACCTTAAATTTTGGATTAGTTTTTTACTCTGAGAACTCAGATTTTGAGAGATTCAATAAAAGTTATGTGTATCCTCTGGAAAACTCTATGATATTCTCATGAGAGAATGAAGGTGAAAAGGGCAAATACTATTTAGTATTATTATAAGAATAATATAAATGTTTTGGATTCTCTGAAATGTTTTGGGAATCTCTAATTGAGCCTTTGAGGCCTGTTGACCTACATGATCAAATCTTCACATACCTTTCTGACTTTATCACCAGACACTATCCCACTGTACACACTGTACTCAGCCATGCTGACCTTTTAATTCTGCCTGCACACCAAGCTCTCTGATGACCCAGATTTTTGGACCTTACTACTTCCTTCACATCGAACGCTGTTTCCTATGCTTTTGAATGACTGGCTCCTTATTATATTCCAAATTTCAGCTTGAAAGTAGCTCATTCAAGAGTTCTTCCATGATCACCTATACAAATATTTAAGACATTTTCTATCACAACACACTATTTCTTCATTCAAAAATTATTTGGAGTTTTGACATATTTTTAATTTTCTTATTTTCTATAGTTCTCCAACCTTTTTGACTTATTTACTACAGTATTTAGAGTACCTAAAACAGCATCTATTGCATAGTAGCTCTTCAAAATGTATATGAATAAAATGTCTTAGACTATCTTAACGACTGAATTGTATCAATTATTATCAAGTTAATTGTGTCTTTTAAAATCATGAAAAATAACAACAACAACAAAAATATTCCCTTGGGGTTGTTCCACTAGCCAGGTATAGTTAGTATATAGGGGCAAATGTTCTTTGAACTAAACTGAATTTTAGTACAGGCCCAGCTGAACTCACTTCAGAGACAGGCTTAGCCACCAGAGTCATGGAAGCATAGCTGAGAATCTAAAATACAATTTTAACACATGATAAAGCAAGGTTGTTTCAACAGCATGGGAGGTGCAATTCTCTGAACAGTGAACACTGGCTTTCCATATCACATTATTTGGCAAACCACCGTTGTCTTTTCAACAATCTTGGGTTTACCATCCTTAGGCAATGTGAAAAACTAAAAGGGAAACTCTGAGCCAGGAGGCTAGTGGAAATCCCCTGCTTTCAATTCTGCTCTACTTGGATTCCCCAAATGATATTTCCACAAATAAAGATGTCAGGAGTTAATGTAGACTCCATGATTAGGTACTTGATTAATCTCCTGGTAATTTCCCCCCTTATGGAAGACTATGAAAAATTGGGAGGGAAAAGCATGGTTGTTTTTTAATTTGGATTTTTTTTTGTCAAGATCTTAAGTGCAGGTAATTTGGTGTTTGTTTTCCACAAGTTAAATAGATGTTTTAGAAATAAACTCTTACTCAACTCTTCCAATATAACTAATCACCTTTCCTTGCGTGTCTGATTATTAATGTATGTTTCCAAAGGGCTAAATGTTTCTTAAGGCTTTGACAGGGCACATGCATAAAAACAAAAACAAATGAACAAAAAACCATAAGGGTAGTTATCCATATCAGTCTTCAATGGTCTGAATAGTCCCCAATCCAGTCCTACAAAAAAGGTATGATGTGGTGGAGAATGGAAAGTATGGGGTCAAAATCTAAGCCATATTCATATATGTATATATTTTTGTGTATTTATTAACTCAATATATATTATTGAGTCCCTACCGTATGACAGGTGCTATGCTAGGTGAAAAATGGTGAGCACACAGTTATAGCTTCTTCCTTAACAGGCTTCAAAATCTAGGAAAAAATGAGGACATAAGTATATAGGCAAAATACTATATATTGTAAAATGGAACATGCTGTGAAGAAATGAATAATTGGATATATAAGACTGAAATTCAAAGGAGAAATTAATAGTAAAGATGAAGGGTTAGGCAGAATCAACATACGGTGCTATTATGAGCAGATTTCCAACCTAGAGTGAGAGAAAAAATACAAGACAGAAGGAACCAAAGAATAATATGATTTAAAGTATGGCTCAGAGGTGAAGAATCTGGCAAATCAGCTTAATTAAAAGACATAGGAGAAAAATTATTGAAGAGTCATACCACTGAACTCAGTGAATCACTGAAGTCAGTGATTTCAAGGCATGGGTATTAGTTTCAAATACTGTAGAGAGGTCAAATGAAATAAGTACCTAAAATAGATGTCGAATTAGACAACATGAAGCTACTAGTGATCTAAATAAGATAATTTAGTGGTGCAATAGAAGCAGAAACCATATCAAAATAAGTTGAAGAATAATGGGAATTGCCTGCACCAACTTGAGGGACTGAACAGACATCTAATTTACTTCTTTCCAAAACTTCAGTAAGACTACATACAGTAAGAGGATTTTTTAAAAGGCACAAGCAAAAATGATGGGGAGAACAGGAGAAGAGACAAAACCAACAAACTTTGGAAACTTGAAAGCAGATGGATGAGTGATAAATGGCTTAGCAGACTCAGGGAAGCTAAATTCCAAGCTAGACATAAGAAAATCAGAGCACAAACCAATTTACCCTGGAGTCCTAAACAAACGCAGCAGCTGGTAACTTGACAACAAGGAGGTGTGGGAAGTTCACCAACATGAAAAGGACGGGGTGAGAGTTGTTTGAAAAATAAATTCCTAGACTTTCTCCTCCATTTTATCTTGTTGAACAACTCTCCCTTTCCTACCCCACAGAAGTCTGGAGTTTTTTTCTCTATAGAAAATAAAACAGAAGGTCTCTGGGGTAGTTTACAAGGCAAATTCTGTAATGAAAACAGAGCAAGTTAAGTGACCATATGAAATGAAGTGCTGAATACAGAGACAACCACCTCTCTTCTCCTGCTTGGCTGTAAGATCACACGAATTCAGAACTTACTCCTTGAGGCAACAGATAGGAAGATACTTCCCTGGGAGACCCAGTGAAATCAGAAGAAAAGGATCTAACGGTACTTACATTGAGGGTTCATGCAAAATGAGCCACCTCATTGCCCTAAAGTAGAACTCAGAGTTGATAAGCCTTATTAATTTACTCAGGTCATCCCATCAGTTCATTCCTGCCATTCTTAATCATGGGCATGTGGTAAAGAATCACCATATGAGAGAACAAGGGAAGACAGAGACTGTTAAAATACATAGGGAAAAAAGTAACTTGGAGGAAACAGACACTATGCAGAAGTGAACTTCAAAAAATTACTATTTTTAATATCTTCCAGATGGTAAAGAAAGATATGGCTTCCATAAGCAAAATAAGATGCTCTTGAAAATAAATACATGATAACAAAAATTAAAATTATGCAGATAAATTGGAAGATAAAATTAAGGAAATAGCTGAAAGAGGATAGATAGTAAAAGAAAGAAAGCTAGAAAACAGTCCAGAAAGTCCAATTTCTGAGAAATAGGAGCTATACACAAAGAACAGAATGGAGTAGAAACCATCAACAAAATAACTCAAGTTTGCCTGAAGGATATCAGTAACTAGACTGAAAGGGCTGCTGAGTGGCCAAAATAAGAGAAACACGTGAAATGGTTGAAGATAAGAATGAGTCTACAAATTTTCAGAGAGAAAAGAAAAAATCATAGATCAAGAACACAGATGAAAAATCAGAATGGCTGTGAACTTCTCAAAGCAGCACTGGAAACAAGAAAAATGATTTTCTACCTGGAACTGCACACAGCTAAGCTATCAAGTCAAGTTGCGGACAGGAGGATCACAGATAAACATGCATATCCTCAAGAGGAAGTACCTCCCATGTTACAATTCTTTAAAAGCAATCAAAGAATGAGTGCCATCAAAAATGAGAAAATAAACTAAGAAATGGATATAGAAAACCCAATTCCAAGAGAGAGGCAGAGGGAAGAATCCTGGGATGGCAGTGATGGAGATTCCAGAATGACATCTCTGCACCATACATAGAAGCGTATGAGCCCAGACTGGATCAGTAGGACTCTGGAAACAGAATCCAGAGCTTGCCTCATCGTGACACCCACTGCCTGACCTTCAGACAGAATTCTCCACATTCTTAACTATACTTGGCCAGGATAAGAAACGTGCTGAGGAGTCCCTGCTTCCCCTTCTGTCCTTGCTGCCTGGATCAGCTGAGGACATTTTACCATACAGAACAATTCTCTCTGACATATTCCACAAAGGGAAGTCATGGATCACTTATAAGCAGAATATACAGAGTAGCCCAAATCTTGTGACCGTATTTCTGCAGATGTCAGAACTGTTCAAAATGCCCAAGTGTGGGGAGCCCTATGTTTTCCTGGTCCTCTCCTGCCCCTGCCCACTTACTTCTCAGAATACACTCATAAATTTTCAAGAAAGTTGAAGCCAGACTATGACTCAGAAATGTTGAGCTTCTCTTGCCCTGAGCCCTTCATCTAATAATGAAAATATTGCCTTTTGCTTGTACAGCCAAGTTTGTGTTTGCTTCTTAGTTTTTTAAAACCAAACAACAGATTAACCCATACAAAGATGTAGAAGAGGATGATTAACACAATGCCATAATATGCTTACACCAGGAATGGGGAATGGGGAAGAACACAATAGAGGATTCAAAGATATGGATAGTATTATATTTCTTAAGTTAGAAAAAGGGTTTATAAGTATTTATATTATTTTTACCCTTTGAACAGCAAAAATCATTTTACACACTTTTCTGTATATGCAAGATGCATTTGAAAGTCTCAAAAAACTTATCATAAAATATAGTAAAAAAGAGAAATTGAAACCTGGAGTTTTATGGTTTACTAATGAGCAGAAGCAAAGAGTAGTAGCCAGAGGAGTAGCCAGTAGTACTGCAGAGGAGTAGTAGCCAGAGGAGTAGCCAGCAGTACTGCAGAGGAGTAGTAGCCAGAGGAGTAGCCAGTAGTACTGCAGAGGAGTAGTAGCCAGAGGAGTAGCCAGTAGTACTGCAGAGGAGTAGTAGCCAGAGGAGTAGCCAGCAGTACTGCAGAGGAGTAGTAGCCAGAGGAGTAGCCAGCAGTACTGCAGAGGAGTAGTAGCCAGAGGAGTAGCCAGCAGTACTGCAGAGGAGTAGTAGCCAGAGGAGTAGCCAGCAGTACTGCAGAGGAGTAGTAGCCAGAGAAGGTGAAGTCCGTGAGATTTTATTATGATTGGAGATTTAAGGGTGTGTTTTCATGCTAAAGGTTTTATGCAACAGAGAATTTGGAGCTGTCAGGAAGAACAGGAGCACCAAAGACCAAAGTCCATTTGTAATCTTGTTGCCTATTGCCCTGTCACATAAACCCTCAACTACAGCTATTCGTTGCATTATATATAATTTACTTGAAAACATTTCAATATCTCAAATAATATGTAGGTGTATGTATATCAAAATCTAGAATTCAGTCAGGTGATTAAATCTGAGGAATCCTAATCAGGCGAGCATTTGAACACTAATCAGGAGTCTTCAATCACATAGTTCTTTTTTTTTTTAATCCTTGTTTTTTTATTATTGTATTTTTTTTCCATTACCATTTGTCCCCCTTCAATTCCCCTCCTCCCTGCATTCAGCACCCTGTTGTCCATGTCCAAGAGTTCTTCTTCCTTTTTGCCGAGCCCTCCATCCCCTAACCTCCATGCTGCTGTCATCCTGTTCTCTATCTATGGGTCTGTCTCTATTTCGCTTGTTAGTTCAGTTTATTAGTTTCCACATATGAGTGAGATCATATAGCATTTGTCTTTCTCTCACTGGCTTATTTCACTTAGCATAATGTTCTCCAGGTCCACCCATGCTGTCAGAGGGTAAAATTTTCTTTTTTATGGCCGAGTTATATTCCATGTGTAAATGTCTTTTTTAAAAAATATATTTTATTGATTATGCTATTACAGTTGT